>CANNZV010000909.1:0-202062 GCA_947561585.1 Caprella mutica
GTGTATAGTATTTATAGTATACAGTATTTATAGTGTATAGTATTTATAGTGTATAGTATTTATAGTGTATAGTATTTATAGTAGCTATACAGTATTTATAGTATACAGTATTTATAGTATACAGTATTTATAGTGTATAGTATTTATAGTATACAGTATTTATAGTGTATAGTATTTATAGTAGCTATACAGTATTTATAGTGTACAGTATTTATAGTGTACAGTATTTATAGTATACAGTATTTATAGTGTATAGTATTTATAGTATACAGTATTTATAGTGTATAGTATTTATAGTATACAGTATTTTATAGTGTATAGTATTTATAGTGTATAGTATTTATAGTGTATAGTATTTATAGTGTATAGTATTTATAGTGTATAGTATTTATAGTGTATAGTATTTTATAGTGTATAGTATTTATAGTATACAGTATTTATAGTGTAATTATAGTGTATAGTATTTATTGTGTATAGTATTTATAGTGTATTAGTATTTATAGTGTATAGTATTTATAGTGTATAGTATTTATAGTGTATAGTATTTATAGTGTATAGTATTTATAGTGTATAGTATTTATAGTATACAGTATTTATAGTATACAGTATTTATAGTGTATAGTATTTATAGTAGCTATACAGTATTTATAGTGTACAGTATTTATAGTATACAGTATTTATAGTATACAGTATTTATAGTATACAGTATTTATAGTGTATAGTATTTATAGTATACAGTATTTATAGTGTATAGTATTTATAGTAGCTATACAGTATTTATAGTATACAGTATTTATAGTATACAGTATTTATAGTAGCTATACAGTATTTATAGTATACAGTATTTATAGTATACAGTATTTATAGTGTATAGTATTTATAGTATACAGTATTTATAGTGTATAGTATTTATAGTAGCTATACAGTATTTATAGTATACAGTATTTATAGTATACAGTATTTATAGTGTATAGTATTTATAGTATACAGTATTTATAGTGTATAGTATTTATAGTATACAGTATTTATAGTGTATAGTATTTATAGTGTATAGTATTTATAGTGTATAGTATTTATAGTGTATAGTATTTATAGTGTATAGTATTTATAGTGTATAGTATTTATAGTGTATAGTATTTATAGTATACAGTATTTATAGTATACAGTATTTATAGTGTATAGTATTTATAGTATACAGTATTTATAGTGTATAGTATTTATAGTATACAGTATTTATAGTGTATAGTATTTATAGTATACAGTATTTATAGTATACAGTATTTATAGTGTATAGTATTTATAGTGTATAGTATTTATAGTATACAGTATTTATAGTATACAGTATTTATAGTGTACAGTATTTATAGTATACAGTATTTATAGTATACAGTATTTATAGTGTATAGTATTTATAGTGTATAGTATTTATAGTGTATAGTATTTATAGTGTATAGTATTTATAGTAGCTATACAGTATTTATAGTGTACAGTATTTATAGTATACAGTATTTATAGTGTACAGTATTTATAGTATACAGTATTTATAGTATACAGTATTTATAGTATACAGTATTTATAGTGTATAGTATTTATAGTATACAGTATTTATAGTGTATAGTATTTATAGTGTATAGTATTTATAGTGTATAGTATTTATAGTAGCTATACAGTATTTATAGTGTACAGTATTTATAGTATACAGTATTTATAGTGTACAGTATTTATAGTGTACAGTATTTATAGTATACAGTATTTATAGTATACAGTATTTATAGTGTATAGTATTTATAGTATACAGTATTTATAGTGTATAGTATTTATAGTATACAGTATTTATAGTGTATAGTATTTATAGTATACAGTATTTATAGTATACAGTATTTATAGTATACAGTATTTATAGTGTACAGTATTTATAGTATACAGTATTTATAGTATACAGTATTTATAGTGTATAGTATTTATAGTGTATAGTATTTATAGTGTATAGTATTTATAGTATACAGTATTTATAGTATACAGTATTTATAGTATACAGTATTTATAGTGTATAGTATTTATAGTAGCTATACAGTATTTATAGTGTACAGTATTTATAGTATACAGTATTTATAGTGTACAGTATTTATAGTATACAGTATTTATAGTATACAGTATTTATAGTATACAGTATTTATAGTGTATAGTATTTATAGTAGCTATACAGTATTTATAGTATACAGTATTTATAGTATACAGTATTTATAGTGTATAGTATTTATAGTATACAGTATTTATAGTGTATAGTATTTATAGTATACAGTATTTATAGTATACAGTATTTATAGTATACAGTATTTATAGTGTATAGTATTTATAGTGTATAGTATTTATAGTATACAGTATTTATAGTGTATAGTATTTATAGTATACAGTATTTATAGTATACAGTATTTATAGTATACAGTATTTATAGTATACAGTATTTATAGTGTATAGTATTTATAGTATACAGTATTTATAGTGTATATTATTTATAGTATACAGTATTTATAGTGTATAGTATTTATAGTATACAGTATTTATAGTATACAGTATTTATAGTATACAGTATTTATAGTGTATAGTATTTATAGTGTATAGTATTTATAGTATACAGTATTTATAGTGTATAGTATTTATAGTAGCTATACAGTATTTATAGTGTATAGTATTTATAGTAGCTATACAGTATTTATAGTATACAGTATTTATAGTGTATAGTATTTATAGTGTATAGTATTTATAGTAGCTATACAGTATTTATAGTATACAGTATTTATAGTGTATAGTATTTATAGTGTATAGTATTTATAGTAGCTATACAGTATTTATAGTATACAGTATTTATAGTGTATAGTATTTATAGTGTATAGTATTTATAGTAGCTATACAGTATTTATAGTATACAGTATTTATAGTATACAGTATTTATAGTGTATAGTATTTATAGTAGCTATACAGTATTTATAGTATACAGTATTTATAGTATACAGTATTTATAGTATACAGTATTTATAGTATACAGTATTTATAGTCGGTTGCCAGACGTTTCGTCGACGGATTTTCGCAAATGATATATTATAATTAAGTCTAATATACTTTGTTTATTTGGGCCAAATGATGTGTTTTACTGACACATTTTGGCCCGTGTAATTTGGATACATTTCTTAATGTACTTTGTAAAAACATATTAATATGGAACATTTATCTTCTGCTTTTTCTCTAATAATTACCTTCAACCTCATGATTAACATTTTAAAATGCTGCCCAGTGTTATAGCACAAGTTATAGCACAAGTTATAGCACAAGTTATAGCACAAGTTATAGCACAAGTTATAGCACAAGTTATAGCACAAGTTATAGCACAAGTTATAGCACAAGTTATAGCACAAGTTATAGCACATGTTATAGCACAAGTTATAGCACAAGTTATAGCACAAGTTATAGCACAAGTTATAGCACAAGTTATAGCACATGTTATAGCACATGTTATAGCACAATTTATAGCACAAGTTATAGCACAAGTTATAGCACAAGTTATAGCACAAGTTATAGCACAAGTTATAGCACAAGTTATAGCACTATCGATATTTTTAGCTCATTCACCGGAATTAATTACCCACATTATAACAATCTAATGTCTTACCGATCATACGGTTCAATAGTTGCAATAATTAACTATAGATGACGGACACTCGTAGAGCAAATACCTTCACCGCCGCTTATAAATCACCTTGACCATCCAATAGTCCTTGAGTCATAAATCACCTCTATCCTTGGTTTGACCTTTGACCTGTGCACTCACAAAATCTAACCAAATTGTTCCTGAATAATGAACAATCGTTCTACTAAATTTCAGACAATTTGGTTCAATACTTTTTGAGTTATGCCAGTAATAAGATAACAAATATATAAATGCCCACCAAAACATTACCTTCCACAATTTGTGAAGGTAATTAATGTATATATATTGTTTGGCCATAGTGATATTTTGTTATATCCAATATAATAATTTAATTTTAATAATTATTGAATATATAAAAAAAAAAAAAATTATGATAAACAATATGGATTTAGGACGGGATTTGGTACATCAGATGCGATATTAGAGTTCACGGATAGGTGCTCAGATAATCTTGATAAAAAGGCTCATACAATCGCAGTGTTTCTGGACCTATCGAAAGCATTTGACACTGTGAACAAGCGGATAATGGTTGGAAAGTTAGAGAGGTTGGGATTCCGTGGTAGTATTTTAGACTGGTTTAGGGATTACCTGACTGACCGTAAAATTTATGTTGATGTAAAGGGTAAAACTTCTTCTATTGAAAATATGAACATTGGACTGCCTCAGGGATCAGTTAGCTCTCCGTATTTGTTCTCCTTGTATGTAAACGATATGCATAATTGTTCTGATAGGCTATCCTTCATTCACTTTGCTGATGATACTACTGTATTTATGTCAGGTAACTGCTTGGATGATCTCTGTAGGGATGTTAGTTTGGAGCTATCTAAGGTAGATGAGTGGATGAAATCTAATAGGCTGTCGTTGAACGTTGATAAAACTTCTTTCATTTTATTCACACATGCTCGTATTCAACGAAATTTATTTGGTGTTTCAATAGGGGATGATTTTGTTAATCAGGTAACAAATATAAAATTTTTGGGACTGCAAATAGATAATAGGCTTAATTTTAATGAACATATCAATATTTTAGGTAGAAAACTTTCTTATGTAGTAGGACTTCTGAAGAAAATGCAAACTATTGTACCACCAGCAGTATTAAAAATAATGTATTTTTCTCTTTTCCAATCAGTTTTAATGTATGGCATTACTGTGTGGGGAGGATGCGGGGTAACTAACATAAATAAGTTAAATAGAATTGTAATCAGAGCCCAGTCCATTTTGGATAATTTGCCAACAGATAAAAAAACACCTCTTTCACTATTTAACCTTTATAGATATAATATCCTTAACCAATTTCACAAATATTCCGTTTCATCTCGGTTTTCTGTTCATTTTCATCACAAAATATCAAATTTGGCTCCAACACATTGTTACCGAACAAGATCTAGAACCAACGATAATTTAAATTTGCCTCAGATTCACAAAACTGTCTCACAAAATCAATTTTTTTACAATTCAGTAAGGATCTGGAATTCTCTGCCTAACTATATCAAAACTGTAAATGATAGTAGGAAGTTTAAGCATGAAATTAGAAAATGGATAAACTCTGAGGTGTAGATTATATTAGGTAGAATTTAGATTAGATTAGGTTAGGTTAGGTGAATACTTCCAATGATTATTTTGTAATTGTAATTATATATTTGTTCATCATATTTTCATATACAATTTATTTTCATTTTGGTAATTGTAAGTTTGGTAGGATAGAAATAAAGTTTGTTCATATTAATAAGTTTTGTGTAACATTATAGTATTGTAACGTATATGTAATTCTTGATTTATTTTCTTTGGTTGGAGTTACTCAATTTAGACTAGATGAAATTTTTTAATTTTTTAATTGCCCAATAATACTCAAATAAAGAGTACCAGGACGGGCTTCAGAAAAATATATAATATTCCTTCATAATATTCCTTATAAGTTATGCATTTCTGAATAAATATTCTCATTCTCTCATTCTCTCATATAGTTATGCTGATGATCTTTACTAACTTGTTGTAGCCGAGTAACTTATTATTCTGTATTTTCTCCAAATTCAAGAATTAGCAAAGATAACTGAAAAGTTTGCTTACCGAAAGAAGTTAAGCCTGGGTCACACCGCCCGAACTTTGTTGGGGCGTTTCATGAGTGGTGTTCCCTTACCGCTCCGAAGTTTTGAGCAGTACAAAATAGTGCGAGCGTTGACGAGCGGTAGTTTTCGTCTCCGGTAATGTCAGTGACCACCGTACAACAGTGACCACCGCTCAAAGTTCACCACCGCCCAACAACGCCCAGTCAAAGTTTGGCACCGCTAGACGCAAATTCGTGAACGCTTTGTTCTGTTAGGCAAATTCAGAAATCCTGAACGTTGCTTCGCCAGCTTTGCCCGGGCGATGATTAAACGTTCTATAAGAAGCTTTGGTAGAGCGTTTTTAATTTTTTACGAGTTTTTTTTTTGAGCTCGTCACCTCTCTCTAAATGAGGAAATAATCGAAAATATGGGCGGTGCCATAGTGAAGATGAGCAGTGGTCGGGCGCATACGGCGTTGCCTGAACTGAGGTCAACTTCTGGTGAACGGTAACAAGCGGTGATGATTCTTTATCCTCGCTTCAGGAACGGTCCAGCAAAGACCTCCGGTATGACCGGGCTTTCAAATGGTGAAATTCTAATTTCGCTTTCTATCAGAAATCTATCAGAATTTCTGATAGATTTCCTCCGCTTAGCTCCGTAGTCAAAAGCAGTATTCCAACGTTAAACCTCCGTCGAGCCAACTTCCATACTCGTAGAACGCCGCTTTATCAACGCTCACGTTACCACGATTTTATTTCCCCTTTGTGCGTGGGAACGAGCGTTGTCAAAATTCGGTCCATTTTTTCCATTCTTTCAAGGAACGCTCCAGCAAAGTTCGGGCAGTGTAACCTATGCTTTAATAGTAATTTGGTTAGCGTTCTAGTGTACCTATTTATATACATAGCTTCATGCTAATACTTTTTATTCACCCAATAACTGCTATACTGTAAGCTTTTACTGTAATTCAGCTAGTGGACATTTTAACATTCGTCTTATTACTATCTATTGAAATTCTTGATAGATTTCCTAGCTATTCTTTTGATGCTCTATTTAACTGTTTAAAAGTGGTGTTTGCTATGATATTTTATGCGTTTGTTCATCTGTTATTTTGAGGTTGTTTGTGCAGAAAGTTGTTAGTGGTGCGGTTTATGGTTTCCTTTAGTGGAGTTTACAATCCTAACTCTACACTCGTATTGCGGGTGATAGAAAATATTTGTTTTTAGGTAGTTACCACATAATGGTAGAAAGGATTAACTATTTTGAAGGGTGAGTGTGATGGATG
This sequence comes from Caprella mutica, assembly GCA_947561585.1. Lineage (NCBI taxonomy): Eukaryota > Metazoa > Arthropoda > Malacostraca > Amphipoda > Caprellidae > Caprella > Caprella mutica. Next base: position 7,034 of record CANNZV010000909.1, read on the forward strand.
ATGCGCATCAGAAAAAATGAAGAGGTAAAATAAAAAATATTATTTATTTGAGGGTAAAAATATTAGGTTTTTCTTTGTATAAAATAGGTTTGTGTTTTCAAAATGAGAATATAAAACCAAAATAAATATCTTAAAATTACAGTGTGTATATATAGTGTACTACAGTGTGTAGTGTATTTCAGTGTGTAGTGTATGACAGTGTGTAGTGTATGACAGTGTGTAGTGTATTGCAGTGTGTAGTGTACTACAGTGTGTAGTGTATGACGTGTGTAGTGTATTTCAGTGTGTAGTGTATTGCAGTGTGTAGTGTATTGCAGTGTGTAGTGTATTGCAGTGTGTAGTGTATTGCAGTGTGTAGTGTACTACAGTGTGTAGTGTATTGCAGTGTGTAGTGTATGACAGTGTGTAGTGTATTGCAGTGTGTAGTGTATTACAGTGTGTAGTGTATTGCAGTGTGTAGTGTATTGCAGTGTGTAGTGTATTGCAGTGTGTAGTGTATTGCAGTGTGTAGTGTATTGCAGTGTGTAGTGTATTGCAGTGTGTAGTGTATTTCAGTGTGTAGTGTATTGCAGTGTGTAGTGTACTACAGTGGTGTAGTGTACTACAGTGTGTAGTGTATTTCAGTGTGTAGTGTATTGCAGTGTGTAGTGTACTACAGTGGTGTAGTGTACTACAGTGTGTAGTGTACTACAGTGTGTAGTGTACTACAGTGTGTAGTGTACTACAGTGTGTAGTGTACTACAGTGTGTAGTGTACTACAGTGTGTAGTGTACTACAGTGTGTAGTGTACTACAGTGTGTAGTGTACTACAGTGTGTAGTGTACTACAGTGTGTAGTGTACTACAGTGTGGAGTGTACTACAGTGTGTAGTGTACTACAGTCTGTAGTGTACTACAGTGTGTAGTGTACTACAGTGTGTAGTGTACTACAGTCTGTAGTGTACTACAGTGTGTAGTGTACTATAGTGTGTAGTGTACTACAGTGTGTAGTGTACTACAGTGTGTAGTGTACTACAGTGTGTAGTGTACTACAGTGTGTAGTGTACTACAGTGTGTAGTGTACTACAGTGTGTAGTGTACTACAATGTGTAGTGTACTACAGTGTGTAGTGTACTACAGTGTGTAGTGTACTACAGTCTGTAGTGTACTACAGTGTGTAGTGTACTACAGTGTGTATAGTTTACTTACTCGTCATGCTTAGTTACATCTCTGTAAGTACACATGTAACTCACATATACTTTACTTCTAACTTCAACCTTATAGGCAACGTTTGTAAAATCTGAGTGTAAAATAGTTCTTCTTTTTAGATTAGTGTGCTGCACATATGCTGTGTGATCTCATTGCAAAGTAAAACAATTAATATTTCTATGGAGAAGAACAATACCTAACTAACTGTTACTTGCTTAATAGGTCAATGACAATAACAAAGTACATAAAGAATATTTACTGTAGGACAAGAACACATCCTGCATCTGTACGTGTAACAATATCAGTTGCTGTTATTTTATTTGTTTTTTTTAATTATAATCGGGATTGGATTTATTGGAACTCGTTTTGTGTTATATTGGAACGAATTTGAATTTTTTTTTGCGAAACGGAACATTTGATGGAGGTAATTGCACGCTTTGGTGTCATAACAGAACGAAAGTGGAGCATAAAGGAACATTTGGCTTTTTTAGCACATATTTGTTCGTTAGTACGTAAGTATGTTACAATTTCATTCGTTCGTATGTTACATACTAAACATTTGAGTTAAAACATAATTTTAATTTTAAAAAATAGTATTACCATTGGAACTTCTTCTTTCTGAATTATCAGGAGGAATTCAATTCCTACTATATATTACTTAATAATTAATTTAATGTTTAATAAATTATTTCCATTATTTATGCTTTAATTGATTTCACATCAATTAATATGCGTGTGTCGAATATATTTTAGCGATTTCAATTATTAATAATTCATGTACACTTCTAATAAGTATCATATGCTTATTGCTCATTACAATTTGTTTGAGTCAAATATATTAAAGTGATTTCAATTAATTATATTTCGAGCTGAATTCAATTATTATATTTGAATTGAATTTATAAGTGATTTCAATTATTTATCATGAAGGAATTGAAATATCGATCATAACTCTCATACCAACCTAACTAATATACAAAATAAGGGTGTATTTTCTTATCTTTTGACTTGAAAATCTGAAATGAAACAGCCAATGTTGAGTTTTAAATTACTTTTAAATTATAATTTCTCATATATATCACTATAAAAACAGGAAGAGAACACGTTCCATTAGAGCCTGAAAAGGGTGCCAATAAGTGCTTTCAAATTTCATTTTGAGCATAACGGAACTGAAATGTTCTGATATGTCCAAAGTTATTATAAATATCATGAAGGAATTTAAATATCGTTCATAACTCATAAAAAGTTCATGATGTTTTAGATATTTAATGTATGTGATACTGTAGGTTCATTTAACAAATTAGACTATAATTTTTTTCCATGGACATAATAATTTAAATAATAAGAATAATAGAGGGATTTTATCATAACAATTGTTCCATTATGTTCAAATAGACAGTTCCAATAAGCACACTTGGAGATAACGGAACATTAAAGTTCCAAAAAGATCAAAAATTTATTATAGTCAATTAAAACAGTTCATAAATCTTTTGAAATCATTTTCAGTTATATAAATTATACAAAATTATCGATTCTGGTACCCTTCTAATGATTATATACTTTTATTTGTCTATTTTCATCTTTTACGAGAGTAGTTAGCTTATTTTTGTTTGTAAAACTTCGCACAGAACTATATCGCCTTAGTTTATGATATATTAAGTAGACTTTTGAAATTTCGTTATTTTCGGTATTATTATTGCGATTTATTTTCTATAATCGTCACGAAAAAGGAAATCAGAAAGAATAGCGCAAAGTACACATAAACTGAAGGTTTTTTAACTAAATTGGAAAATAAGAATTATAACGTGCTTAATGGAACTCTGATGGCTTTTACGGAACGCATATTTTTTTAAATCGCTCAAATATCGTATTATACGTGACAAGTTAAGGTTTTTTGTTTTTCTATTTATTAATTAGGATGGTGTGGTACTATAGATTAATAATTTTTAGAGGAAATATGCTATTTTCAAAGAAAACAGAAATGCGTTCCGTTTCGCAAAATCAAATCCCGATTATTATTATAGTTATAATAAGAGGATATTATAGTTATTATTATAGTTATAATAAGAGGATATTATAGTTATTATTATAGTTATAATAAGAGGATATTATAGTCATTATTATAGTTATAATAAGAGGATATTATAGTTATTATTATAGTTATAATAAGAGGATATTATAGTCATTATTATAGTTATAATAAGAGGATATTATAGTCATTATTATAGTTATAATAAGAGGATATTATAGTTATTATTATAGTTATAGTAAGAGGATATTATAGTCATTATTATAGTTATAATAAGAGGATATTATAGTCATTTATTGCCACTACCGAGAAGAGTAGATTGCTACTTAGGCACCATTGAAATCTCCTGATTTTGAGGGTATTTCTCAGCTTTCAAACTACAGTAGTTTAAATATTACTACTTTCACACATATCGAAAAGATAGAATATTGGTAACTAAAACAAGGTGATGAGATGTTACACAATTATTCAGCATTTTTAAATTAATATTGGTGAAACTTTCACTGGAATCATTTCCCTCTACAATTTGCTTTCCAGTTTCCACATATTGTGGCTCTAATGCTAAGTAGGAACTATTTTAATATTGAAACAGATTTATCCCATCGGGTAAGCGGATCACTAATTTATGTGTTTTTTTTTCTGAAAGTCATCTCCTGGTTGTAAATCAAACACTAAGGCATTAATATTAATTATTTGCATGATATGGTACTTCTTTTGGATATGTGCTATAGTGTTTTCACTGTCTTAACTTAAAAAACATGATATTGAATTATAAAGTTTGATACAAAAATCTTTAAAAAAATATTAATGCAAACTGTTCCTCATTACTTTTAAATATATTATTTTTTCAAGTAACCAAATTACCTAGATAAACTCATGAACTGGTCAATTAGCAGAGGTGGAATAAAAAGACTGATATTTTTATATTTCTTGAATAATATTTTAAATTTCATCTAATAATATAAACATATACTACTTTATTACCAAACCCTGAATCTAACTAATAAGTAATAACGTCTTAATTCCATTAAAAGCGAACATGTTCAGGCAATCCCTTTAACTAGAGAGTAATTATACATAGATTAACAATATGTTGCATTGGTGCATGTCTTAGTATTAGATGACAGCCATAAGCACAAGATGTGAAAAAATAGGCCAAAAACTATCACCATAAACTGCTCTCAGCTGCAGTGTGAGTAGCAGTAGTAGCTACTCTCAGCAGCAGTGTGAGTAGCAGTAGCTACTCTCAGCAGTAGTGTGAGTAGCAGTAGCTACTCTCAGCATCAGTGTGAGTAGTAGTAGCTACTCTCAGCAGCAGTGTGAGTAGCAGTAGCTACTCTCTCACTCTATAATCAGTCTTCATTGTCTTTATTTCTCAATCTGCATAGAAGTTTAATTGAGTTGGCTGATTACTTCATTACCAAAAAATGAATAAATAAATGACGGCTCAAATATAACCTTCCGCTTTAGTAGTGCTAGATGCACCAGTTCATTTGCATGAGTACAGTCAGAACACTGGTCACAATTTAACCAGTTTTACAGTTTGTTACCTACTTATACACTATACACACCACAGTAAGTATACAGGGTCACCCAACAAAAAGTGTACCCTTCTTTAAATTCGTATATTTCAACAACTTTTGAAGGTACTTTTTTTTGTTTGTTCAACCCTTCTCTATCGTCAGTTAATTTTTCTTAAATTTTTCCTTATTTTTGTTAATATAACAACGACTTAATTGATGGGTGGTGGAAATGGTCAGAAAACGGACAATGAAGTAAGTTCAAACACTAAAATATCTCAATTAGGCAAAATACCCATTATTAAAAAATGATTTATTTCTAGGTCTTAATGATATTCATATAACTATTCCTTATATAAAATATTGACAATATGGAGAAAAGTGTTTAAGTACAAAATGGAAAGCACAAGTTTAAATTTGCTGAACAAAATTGATTCTGTCTTCAGATCGTACTGTTTCTTGTGACCTGAACGGACCCTTGTTAAAATTTAAACTTTTGCCTTCCGAATTTGTACGTGAGCATATTCCTCCCGATTGTCAATATTTTATATAAGGAATAGTTATATGAATATTTTTAACACCTGGAAATAAATTAGTTTTTATCAATGGGGATATAGTCTAATAGAGATATTTTTAGTGTTTGAACTTACTTCTTATCATTTGCACCACCCACCAATTAAGTCGTTGTAATATTCAGAAAAATGATTAAAAATAGATGAAAATTTAACTGTGGATGGAGAAATGTTCAACAAACAAAATGACACTTAAAAAAACTGTACCTTCAGTAATTGTTGAAATATGCCATTTTAGAGTTTGATACACTTTTTTGTGGGTCACCCTGTATACTGTATAGTATGTATAGTCTATACACATTCAAACAATTCTTGAATTAATAGAAAAGCGGGCTCAATTCGATACACTTCCTTGCAATGCTATAAAAATTGTTCAACATTAATTAATAATAGAAAATTATTTATGAATATTACCAGGAATTCAAAATAATAAAAGTGAAATATTTTTAAATGCTTAAAATTAGTAAATTTACGAACATTATCACTTTTTATTGCGACAATAGAGTTTATTGTAACGAAGATCGGTATGTGATTTTGTTCATCTAGTTTACCTTAGTTCTACTGCTACGATGTACCAAATTAACAATAATAACTAATTTACTAATTTGGTCACTGGTATCGAAAGTAAGAGTCAACAGACCATATTCAGTTGAGACGGTGCATCCTGTTAGATTTGAAATGGTGTGACGAAGAATAAACACCTTATAGTTGTTTCTAGGAAAATTCGGTTTCATTTTATAAGGATTTTATGAAAGAACAATAACAGAAACAGTTGAAATTATGAATGATAGAATGTGTAGTGCATTTATTACAAAAAGAAAACATCAAATAACCGTTATAAAATGATACTTATGGGAGAACCGGGAGCATTCGTTTAAACATGTTTATAATTGTTGGAATTACCGCTTATTATAACTTAATGTGTGCGACATGTTAACCGTCATTATTTGAAAGATCCAATGCGGAGATTTAGTATTTCGCCCCAGAGGTGTAATTTACTGTTTTCTTCAATGTTGATGTAATTTTTCGTATTGAATTGGATCGTGTGTGGACTATATGAATACGAAACTGATTCTCAATCTCAAATGTATGAATTATATCAATATTTTATGTTATGTTTGGTGTGTAAAAAAAAATAATACAGATGAAATTAGAAAAATGGTGATGTTTTTAATTTTGAAGTGTCATTTGGGATGAATCGGACTCTTCTGTTGAGGTTCCCTCTGTATCCGATTCAGTCCACCATTACAATTTATTGAAGTAATTCTTATTAAAAAGGACATTTTGAACTTGAAGTTAATTATTTTAATTGAAATAGAATTTATTTATAAGATTAGCTGCAACTTTTAATATTAGTGTCTTTATTTGACAGTTTGACAATCGTATTCATGCCTTTTCATTATAAAAGGAAAATTGATAGAGGCCGTAATAAAGAAGGTATTCGAAAAACATTTGATGAATTCCAAAAAGGTTTATCTGTCAGAAAAGCTGCTGAAATTATAGGTGTAGCAAGATCTACACTTATGGACTATACTTCAAACATTCGATGATATATTTAAGATGTAATTTACTAATTTTGGTGAATTCCAAGAAGAAGGAAATAGTTATACCCAAAGTAAAAGGAAATAGTTATACAATTTCCTTTTGATATATAGCTATTGAATATAAGGATAATTTCACAGTGATTACTCATGGGCTATCTATATTTTGTTTGAAAAAATGTTCAATCATTACAATTATGATAAAATTTCAAATACGATGAATCATTACTGTGTATAACAAGTCATTATGGTTTATTTCAATTAAATTAGTAGATCCGAATTGAATCCTATCGTTTAATTACCCAAAATTCCAATGTTTTAACTATTTTTATGGTGTCCGAATCATCCTCACAGCTTGTCCGTAGTCTCCCTCTAGAAAGGAGCATTCGGACACTTGAATCTCTTACATTTTGTATTATTATTATTTTTTTTATTTTTTTTTTGTTTAAAAAGACACTATTTTTCCATTAAAAACAAGAAGGATAAAATCTTTACAGAAGAGGAAATTCCTTCAGGAACTACGAGTGAGGGGTTGAGTTCCCTGAAGGGGTGGACCCGACCCTCTAAAACCTCTCCTTCGCGGCTGAGAGGATGCTGAAGGCATTCCCTCTCTGGATCGCAAGAGCCATTCGCTGTTGGAACCAGGCAGACTCCCTTGGATCATTCGTTGTCTCAACAAGGCGTCTACCTATGGACTTCATGATTAAGGAGGTCGTTCTACCGTACGCTCCTGTGGTCTCTATAGCAATTGGCTCAAATATGTATGCATCTCCAAGGGCGGAGTATTTCTGACGCTTACGGTTCTCCGCAGCCCCGGCAGCTGATCCGGCCTCAACTGCGGAATCATTGAGGTGTGTCTCGGCAAATGTGTCGACACACGTGCAATCCCAAATCAGACTCTTTCCATTCATGTAAGGAAACACAGTAATACCATCTGGGCGTTTACCATCACCTCTGTCAAGTCCAGGAGGCTGAAGGGAGTCCTGCTCTCTGCAAAGCCCGTTTTACCACATCATTCATTGCTGCATGTCTTGGGTGACGCCCAGAACTGTACCTACAAGACAGGCCATGCAGTCCTCTGACATCCATCCCACTGCCACAGCGGCAAGAATGAAGTTCACAAACTCTGGCACCAACTCTGAGAGCAATGGCTACCCTCAGGACCTCTGGATCGAGCTGTGTACCCAATGACGGTATGGGAATCGCGTTCAACCACACTCCAGTTTCTTTAAGAGATGCAGATAATAGCCGTGCCCTTGCCACCTGATCAGCTCTAGCCAACAGACTCTCCATTAATGAATGAGCCCGTGGTGTATCCCATTCTTTTTGACTGGACTCATGGACTGGTACCGGGAGACCAGCCTGTAAATCCTGCCTCCATGTCCCAACTGCATCTGTAAGCTCTCCGGTATCGACTACATTAATATTAGAAAGAATAGTTTCAACCAAATCACTCACAGAATACATTGAAGACACAAAAGCAGGCAAGGCAATATCTCCAGCTCTCCTACAACCAAGGCCAACCGGTAAAGTTGCCTGAACCCAAGAATCAGCTGACATCTCTACATTGGTCACACTGGCAACGGCAGATCTAAGTGATTCATCAAAGCAGCTAAGTTCGACTACGTGCTTGTAAGCTGGAGAAGCCCGCAGAACATATTGTAGCTTCGGAATGGAGAAAACATTTCTCAACAAAAAGAAGGCTTGATGGTTATCCACCACCCGCAATCGAGAGACCATGAGATCCAGATCTTCTTTCTTCCTTAAAATCTCCTCGGGGATACCCAAGTCACTTAAAAGGCGCACCCAACAAGGAGCAATTGTCCTTATGAACCACTCTGACATTTGGAAGCACTGCCCGGAACAACAATTCTGTTTCACCAGGGGCATTATCATCGAAAATGGTCAGCTCACATTTCGCGCTATTAACTTCAAGTCCGATGGCACTCAACCCATCTATCAAGGTTTTTACGTCCTCCAAAACTCTCTCCGGTGTATCTCCCAGGGCTGCGTCGTCCAGATACCATACATTGAACTCTGACTCAACCCTGCGAGCCACCTCGTCAATTCCAAGAGCAAACATAGCCGGTCCAAAAGGGTCACCCTGCTGGATACCTGTCTCCGACCTCAGCACCTCTTCACCAAAAAACAAAGCTGAAGGCGAATAATAAGCTTGCCAAAGGAGTCTATATAGCTCCGGCACACGGTTACGAATAACAGTAAGGAAGTTATCTCTCCTCAGACAATTGAAAGCGTTTTTCATATCCACCTTGAGAAACACCCTCCTATGGTTACAGTCATTCAAGTACCGTCTTGCAGAATGTGCGACAGCTTCACAGCGACCCTTCGTAGAGAACCCAAGCTGAACCGGTCTTAATTCACTACCAAGAGAGTGTGATAAGGGGCGCGCACCAACCTTGGCAGCCAACCTACGCAAGGTATTACCAACTGCTATGGGTCTGATGCCAACATCCTTTTTGGTTAAAGCGCACAATGTGGCTCCATAGAAAGTTGACAAAGCAAAATCAGGAACTTCTCCTCTCAATATCGCATTCACAAAATCTGTCAGAGTGGTCAAAAGACGTACTCCAGCCTCTGCAGATGAATGGGACAATAGCGTCTTCAAATGACCTGGCCTGAGGCCATCAGGTTCTATGGCAGAACCAGAACGAAAAGAATTAACAGCCTTCCGGACATCCTCCTCCGAAACAATAGGCACAACTAGAGAATTATCCGGAGGCTCTGGCATCATAAAGTCTAGCGGGGCAGGCGGGTGTTTAGACCTCAACGCTCTGACAGTCTCTTCGTTTCGTTGGGCTAGTCCATCCGAAGATGACAGCTCACGAACTGCTCCACTCACGTCACCATCTGCAAACTTAGCTGCAACTCTTTTTTTCAACTTTTGTAACTTGTCATCGTCTGAAGCATGTCGATTATTAACAACTGGGATTATGGGTTCAGGCAGCGTAGGTAGGGAGTCAGTCTCTAAAAATTGGGCCACCTGCCGATTGATTTTGGTAGCAAGAGAAACCTTACGACCTTCCCTACCGCCATCTGGGCACTGTAGCCCCCAGTAGCAGAAGCTCATAAGCCTTGTCCATGCTAATTGGGTCTTCTGCGTCAGAGCCCCCTGCAATAACAATTGGAGGGCTCCCGCCACAGCTATTACTGATCCCCTGGGAATCGTATTTAGGACCCTCAACCTGCTACGACAGCCACCAATATATGCCTCCAAATTCACCAGCTGATTAGGCCGCTCCTGGGGGTCATCGATTGTACCCCGCCCTCGACACGCCACACAAACCCATCATACTATAACTGACGCCTGTGCCCTGGTCAGTCCCACACATGACATGTGAAACCATCCAGAACACAGTGCACATTTAACTCTTTTCTTTCGGTTATTACGTGTGTCACATGAGCTACAGAGCACATCCTCACCCTTTCGAAACTGTAAAACAGTCTTAAATAAAATTGAATTAAAATGATTTATCTACATACAGAAATCTGTAAATAGTAAAATTCGAATTAGATTACGAATTATTCAGTTTTTAACCAAAACTCTCCCAATTCTCCGGTTCTCCCCTAGCATTTGTAATTTTGACATTTATTTAACATGAGATTTGAGCAGAAAATTTGGTTTCGGAATTTCCAGTCTCGGAAATTTCTGTCTGTGGTATAAATAAAAACTTATCAGTTAGATGTAGAAGGGGAGTGTGCCACCCCCAGAAACGCCCCTGTCAGATCATTAAACAATCATGAAGTGTGCAGTACTACAAGCTAGCGGATAAAACAAACTGCATGACGGTCATTTTTGTTGAGGGTTTCAAATTAATCTTCATTCATTCCGAGACCGAAATCATAGTTACAACTAATAACAAACAAGGGAATAAACACCTTATAGTTGATGACGTTACGTTAACGGACGTTTCGTTACCAGATTTTTTGTTCTTTTATTAAACCGGGAAAGATTTTTTATGGGTTGCTGACTACAGTTTATAAAAATCTATGTATGAATTTATACTATTTTAAATTATAAGGTTTATAAGGTTTAAGGAGATCGTTCATTGGTTTTGCTAGCTACCAATAATATACTCGTCCGATTGAGCTGAGATTTTGACATAAGGTGTAAAATGCTCCAAATTTTTGAAGTTGCTTCTGTAAATTTTTCATCCCCCCCCCCTCCCCACGAAAAGTCTATAGACTCAATTGGGGTTGGTCCTACTGAAAAATTTGTAGGAGCTAATATGTTCTCTACCAGTATCAAGAGCTCGTCTAGAAGCCATTTTTTGAATTTCGTTTTAAATATTTTATTATTTCATTTTATTGTTTATTTTTTATTTCTTTCACTTTGTATTTTTTCTCTTCAAAATAAAAAAGTTAGAGATCGAAATTCGAATAAAACTCTTCTAGACGATCTTAGAAATTTTGAGCTGAACATATTAGCTCATATAAATTATTCTGTGGGACCAACCCCCATTGAGTCTATAGACTTGGCGCGAGTACGGTTTGAGTAAAAAAAGTTACTGAGATAATGGAGTAAACAAAAAAAGTTCGAAATTATAAAAACACAAGGAAATCCAGAATATAAGCAAAAAAGATAGCTTTTCGTCCCTGCCAGAGAACTCAAAAGTCCCTCAAGGCTACGACGAAGCTATCTACCAAAAATGGGAGGCTAAGCCCATTTTAGCAAGGGGGGGGGTTACTGTGGGGGCTCTAGGACAACTGCCATGTGGACAACTGCCATAGCGGACAACTGCCATAGCGGACAACTGCCATAGCGGACAACTGCCATGCGGACAACTGCCATGCGGACAACTACCATAGCGGACAACTGCCATGCGGACAACTGCCATGCGGACAACTGCCATGCGGACAACTGCTATAGCGGACAACTGCCATAGCGGACAACTGCCATGCGACAAACTGCCATGCGGACAACTGCCATGCAATATATTATAATTTTATTTTGGTTGAATTGTAATGCACTTGTAAACTAAACCATTCTTAGAATTAATTCTATGTGAAGTAGATTATTATTTCAACTTAAAATTTTAGTATAAAAATGTTAATTGTATATTCTGAAATTGTAAATGCATTACAATTCACCCAAAATAAAATTATAATATATTGCATGGCAGTTTTTCGCATGGCAGTTGTCCATGCCAGATACATAGTAGGCATTCGTCTGCTATGTATCTGGTTATATATTGTTTATAATCAGAATTAGTAAAATTAACAATCATCTCTTAATATCTTTGATTAGAAATGCTGAAAGTGAAAATATCATGGATTCCAATTGATAAAAAGAAGTTAAATAACAATAATTTTATTTTATTTTTCCTCACATGATCGAAAATGTGGTCAGTCCGAAAACTCAGAGCTTGATCTACTGCCTACATTGGGAAAATCTTTTGATTTTGGTATTTCCAAAAATGTTTTAACGTTAGAGTATAAATCCAGTTTCCAGATGCTACACATGTTACCGGATGAAAATAACTTAATGAAATAAAAAAAAACCTTCCGCAATTTTGCAAAGATAATAAATATTTTCGATCATAAAGGAAAAGACTATATAATATATAATTTAACATTTTAACTCTATATTTTAATTCCCATATACTATTTTCTAATATGATCGGAAATTTCCGGTTTGGGTTGAAAAAGTTTAATTTAAAAAAATTATAGGGTAAAAAATGTGATACATATTTAAATATATATTTAGAATGTATGGGATTGTTATACTTTGTAGACTATAACTCATTTCAAATTGACAAATTGTTCGTACGGGAATGAAAAATCTGGTGAAAAAAAACCTTATAGTTACTACTAGTAATGACACATGTAGTTATAGTCATTGGAACTATTTGGAAATAAATATTTATTACATAATGTAATTTCTTTAAAACCATCACATACAACACCACATTACACACCACACACACCATACACACCACACACACACACACCACACACACACCACACATACCACACACCACATCTCATTTCTCTTAGAAAGTCAATTTCATTTTCGATATTTTTGCCATTGCTTTCAGTCACGTAAATACTTAAATTCTTTTAACGCGAGTAATTAGCGCTAACCCTATGCACTACATGTCAACCCTATGCACTACATGTCAACCCTATGCACTACATGTCAACCCTATGCACTACATGTCAACCCTATGCACTACATGTTAACCCTATGTACTACATGTTAACCCTATGTACTACATGTTAACCCTATGCACTACATGTTAACCCTATGCACTACATGTCAACCCTATGTACTACATGTTAACCCTATGTACTACATGTCAACCCTATGTACTACATGTTAACCCTATGTACTACATGTCAACCCTATGTACTACATGTTAACCCTATGCACTACATGTTAACCCTATGCACTACATGTTAACCCTATGCACTACATGTTAACCCTATGTACTACATGTTAACCCTATGCACACATGTTAACCCTATGCACTACATGTTAACCCTATGCACTACATGTTAACCCTATGTACTACATGTTAACCCTATGTACTACATGTTAACCCTATGCACTACATGTTAACCCTATGCACTACATGTTAACCCTATGCACTACATGTTAATCCTATGCACTACATGTTAACCCTATGTACTACATGTTAACCCTATGCACTACATGTTAACCCTATGCACTACATGTTAACCCTATGCACTACATGTTAACCCTATGCACTACATGTTAACCCTATGTACTACATGTTAACCCTATGCACTACATGTTAACCCTATGTACTACATGTTAACCCTATGCACTACATGTTAACCCTATGCACTACATGTTAACCCTATGTACTACATGTTAACCCTATGCACACATGTTAACCCTATGCACTACATGTTAACCCTATGTACTACATGTTAACCCTATGTACTACATGTTAACCCTATGCACTACATGTTAACCCTATGTACTACATGTTAACCCTATGTACTACATGTTAACCCTATGCACTACATGTTAACCCTATGTACTACATGATAACCCTATGTACTACATGTTAACCCTATGTACTACATGTTAACCCTGGTAACCAGTATATTCCACCCCACTTCACGGATTAGGTTTGGTTATTTATCAATATCAATCATTTATTGATATCAATCATTTATTAATATCACGCAGAAACCCGAATTTGCAAAAAAAAAAAAACAGATTCGCTGAAGGACAAATTTGACGAAAGACTTCTTTAAAACAAAATGTAAAATTTCACAAAATTTACATAAATGATAAGAAACAGCGAATTAATAAAGCTTAAATTATCAACACTGAATGATACTTCATTGCGTCTCTTCGAACCAATCCTTTCTTTATCACCAATCCTTTACTACCAATCCTTTCTTTACTACCAATCCTTTCTTTACCACCAATCCTTTCTTTACCACCAATCCTTTCTTTACTACCAACAGATAAGGTAAGGATTTATAGTAAAGTAAGAATGTACAGTAATGTAAAGGATTGGTGGTAAAGAAAAGATTGGTGGTAAAGAAAGGATTGGTGGTAAAGAAAGGATTGGTGGTAAAGAAAGGATTGGTGGTAAAGAAAGGATTGGTGGTAAAGAAAGGATTGGTAGTGAAGAAAGGATTGGTAGCAAAGAAGGGATTGGTGGTAAAAAAAGGATTGGTAGTAAAGAAAGGATTGGTAGTAAAGAAAGGATTGGTAGTAAAAAAAGGATTGGTAGTAAAAAAAGGATTGGTAGTAAAGAAAGGATTGGTAGTAAAGAAAGGATTGGTAGTAAAGAAAGGATTGGTAGTAAAGAAAGGATTGGTGGTAAAGAAAGGATTGGTGGTAAAGAAAGGATTGGTGGTAAAGAAAAGATTGGAGGTAAAGGATTGGTAGTAAAAAAAAGGATTGGTAGTAAGCGTATCTATTAAATATTAATATATATACGGCATATACAGTATGGGCCACAAAAATGTTTCCACTTTTCAAATATTTGTAAATCGTTAGCCAATGAACGAAAAAACTGTATCTTGGTCTCAATTTCTCTGCCTCTTATTGTACTATTAACAGGTAAAAACGTTTTTGAACTTAAGGACATAATTCAAGAACAGGTAAGCATAGAGTGAGGGTGATTATTTTTGTCATTGCGCAAAGGTTATTCTTAGAGCTAACTCTGTGATTTTACTTACTAAAAGGCAGTGAATAAAAGGAAAAATATATAATGTTAAACATTTTAATACAGGGTGCTTACATTTATTCCTTGGGAACTATTTGGAAATAGAACAACTTCAGTGACATTTTGATCTCATTGAAATATTTACTAGAAATATTCCTTCTTCGCTTGTTCATTGCATGGTTAAGGCCCTCTTCACACTTGCATTTTTAACAGCGCGGAAAAAATATCTTCTTAAAAAGTGTTACCACATGCGTTTTTCATCGTTGAAGTAAAAATTTAATGTGATTTTTCCATCAACGATAAAAAAACGCAAGTGTAAACACATTTTAAGAAGAGCTTTTTTACCGCGGTGTTACAAATTCAAGTGTGAAGCGGGTCTTAACCATGCAATGAACAAGCGAAGAAGGAATATTCAGAGTGAAAATTTCAATAAGATCAAAATGTCACTGAAGTTTTTATATAACCAAATAGTTTCCTAGGAAGAAGTGTAAACACCCTGTATTATAATGTTTACCATTATAAAAAAAATTCTTTTTATTCACTGCCTTTTAGTAAGTAAAATAACAGAGTTAGCTCTAAGAATAACCTTTGCGCAATGACAAAAATAATCACCCTCACTCTTTGCTTACCTGTTCTTAAACTATGTCCTTCAGTTCAAAAATACTGTACAGTAGTGGCCAAAATATAAGGGTGAGTCAGAATAGGTTAACTAAATCATTAATTGCAAAATAAGTACGAAACATACATTCTTGAAATTGTGCATGCTGTATAGTGTATGTATACTGTATAGTGGTCATATGTTTTGTGTGATTTTTCAAAGCTTTTGAACAAATATTTTTTCAATGATTCAATATTTCATTTCAAACAATAAATTCAGCTCTGGTCAAAAAGTTAAAGATAACCAATTTAAAATGTTCGAATTTGTCTATTTATTTCATTTTTCAATCATAGTGGAAGTCGGTGAATTATTGAAACAAAACAATTTTTCAACATGGCTGCCGCTACACCTCAACAGGTGAATGCTGTTAAGAAAAACAGGATTTTGTGTCTTTTTCGAGATACGAAGTCACTGTTAGCTCATTCAATTGCCATATTAAGGTCTAAAAGTATTCTTCAAGCGTAATATGGTCAGTATAAGCACTATGGAGTTGTTCACCTGTTGAGCAATTCATAATTTTAACTAGGTTGCCCTTGAAGCGTTTAAGCTTACCGGGCCTTAATGTTCTCTATATTTTTTTTTTGTGTTTTCATATATATTAACTGTATGATCCTGGAGCTCCCAACTCCTTGATCAAATTATATGGGAACATTTTGTTAAATAAATAAATAAATAATTCCAAAAACCGAAGACTGGAGACCTCTCAAAACCACTCCGATACGAGATCATGCAACTCATGTCTGGTGGTACGGTGTCCCGGTCTATTGTTTCACGTCGACTCGAACAAGTTTGCTTGCAATCACCCGTCCTTGCAATGAAGCATTTAATTTCAAAAAAAGAACCAATAAGTGAGACTTTAGTTTGGTCAAGAGCAAGTCTTTTGGTTGAACGATCTCCGGTCGATAGTACATTTTACCGATGAATTAAAGTTAGATATCTTCGGTTATTATCGGAAGGTACGCGTTTGACGCATAGTAGGCTAGAGGTTAAGTCTGAGATACGTCAAGAAAACATTTAGGGTTTGAGGTGGCAGTGTTAAAATTTCTAGAATCTTTATTTGTACTGGACCTGGTCCCATTGTTCGTCAGCATGGAGGGGTTTATGCAGAAGTATTCAAATGTCCATCGTCAACATACTCTCTACTATCAACGAGCAGCTGACTTTCAACCTCCGGTTTTCATGCAGGTCAACGTACCCTACCGCACTGCTAAACAAGGTAGAACCGTCTCAGAAGATGAAGAGATCGCTTCAATGAGCTATCCTCCACAGAGCCCTGACATCAATCAAATTGATAACGTTTGGAAAATAATTGGAGAAATTACTCGGAGAAGAAATCCAACATTTGTGAAAGAATTGAGGACATTTCTGGAGGATGAATGGAAGAAGGAAAACTCCTTCATTCACTGCAAATTTAGCATAATTCAGAAGATGTAATGAAGTGATATAGCAAGAAACTATTAAGTTAATTACATTTATTCGTAAATATTTCAAAGTTTGTGATGGTTACCCTTAATTTTTGGCCAGTGCTAATTTTATTTTTTGAAATGAAATATTGAGCTATTGATATAATATTACTTCAAATGCTTTGAAAATTCATACAAATACATATGACCTCTACAGTCTACAGGGTGTCCGACACTTTTGTTGCCAAACTTTAACATAAGGTTGTGTTCGTCGAAATAGACACGAAATAGACAAGTGTCGAAATAGACACTTTTTATTCCATGAAGGTATGGTCTAAAATGCTTAGTTAAAGAGTTACAAGGTTAGAAAAGTATATGTACCATTTATTTTTATTAGTTGCGATAAGAAACAAAACATTTTTAACAGTAATTATTATGAGTAAAAGAAATTATAGTTACAGCTTAACTAAATATGTTCAAACTGCCTCCCATTTGTTGCGATGCAGGCGTTCAAACGTTTGTCCAATGATTGTCGGACGCGAGCAAAGACACCAGGAGTTTCACGAATCCTTGAGAGAAACCCGTTTGGACGCCTGCATCGCAACAAATGGGTGGCAGTTTGAACACATTTTGTAAACATGTAACCTAATTTAAGATTATGTTTCTTGTGCTCATAATAATTACTGTTATAAATGCTTTGTTTCATATCGCAATATTAAAAAAAAATAATGTTAACTAATAATAATAAATGGTTTAGATACTTTCCTAACCTTGTAACACTTTAACTAAGCATTTTAGACCATACCTTCATGGAATAAAGTGTCTATTTCGACGAACGCAACCTTATGTTAAAGTTTGGCAACAAAAGTGTCGGACACCCTGTATATTAGGGTGGATGATTTTTTCAATTTTTTCGAGTTGGGTATTCTAATAGTGCGTTTTTTTGTTCTTGCCTATAAAATAAGGTGTGTATAATTGTGTGACCGGACAACTAGCCGCCGGACAACTCGCCGTGAGGACAACTGGCTGCCGGACAATTCGCCGTGGACAACTCGCCGTGAGGACAACTCGCCGCAAGAACAATTCGCCGCTAGGACAATTCGCTGCCAGAGCAACTCGCCGTGTGATTTATGTTTTACCATTTGAATTATATATATATATATAATATAACTAAATATCATAAATAATTAAATATAAACTGCGTGTTGTAAGTTAATTATTAAATTTTCGGTGCCTTATTTGAAAATGTTTTATTTTTCATTTCAAAAGGTAAATGAAATGTTTTTTAATAACATATAATCTAAATTATTATTAATATAGCGTGTGTTGTAAATTGAGTATAAATATTTCTTGTGTCTGTTTGAAAGTGTTTACTAAAAATAATTTTCTATTGTAAGTTCAGGTGTCTTCTTCATACATCTAATGACCTGTACAACATTTTTTAGTTTAAAACTGGTACATCAGTGCATATAAACTATTCTTTATTTATATTTTTGTGTTAACAAAGCTAATTGGTTACATTTACTATCACCTCTTTAATTTCTTCTTATAATCGTGAGTGCAACCACTGGTGCTTGTGTGTCTCTTTTCATCTTATTCCTTAGTAAGTAATCGCATTCATGGAGTAGCTTTTCTGCATCCATAATCTTGGTCACCGACTGGTGATTGGTGCCTTTGTTCAAGGAGCTACTATTCTTTCTGACTTCTTATTCCTGTCCCTTGTATTTAATTTCACTTTGACGTCATACATAAGGTCCTTGGTTTCGAAGCAGTCATTAAGCTCTTTCCTACATTCAAATTAATAGCTCTAAAAAAATTTGCGGCGTGATATATTTTCATAGAGAAAATATGATAACAAAAGAAACAAATAAATTGAAATATTGAAATTTGTTATCAATTGTTTTACGTCAGTCTTCAGCGTATAGAAATTAATCCATGTTTAAATTTAGGATATTTTTAAATATAGGTAAATGAAAACATAAATTACGCGGCGAGTTGTCCTGGTGGCCAGTTGTCCGCATGGCGAATTGTCTGGCGGCGGGTTGTCCTAGAACCGTATAATTGTGGACCCCTGTATCTTCATTGCCCTAGCTTTGGCACAAGGCATCACACATTTCTTTGTGGTGCAGACGTGTGGCCTCATCGCAGATAAAAATTCGAAAAATAATCAAAAAAGTGCATTTTAAAAGACAGCTCAATCGTATTTTTCAGTTTGTATTATCGCAATAGCGTAACATTTGTACTAAAGTACCATACTAAGTTAGTGTCAAAATTGCAACACCGAAGCATTTCATCATCATCCTAAAACCTATCAAAAAACACGAAAAACACGAAAAGTGACAATTTTTCTTATTTGTATTTAATTTTTTAATTTTCCAAATGTTGCAACTGCTAATTACTCCTGTTTATTGAAAACTCAACTTAGTTGGTTTTAGTATTTAAAAAACTTAGTGAAATAGACTGACAACGGCGACTGAGGTGTAGGGGCGTACCGGACAGTCAGAACATTTCTCAAATAAAATTATTATTGGAGAAGAGGCAGCTTTCTGTATCAATGGACTAGTTAAGATGGAACTCCGGTTCACAGTGCACGAATTGTAAATGAACTGTTATTGGAAATCTTCCAAAATCGCAGAATTACTTTGGGCCATGATATTGAATGGTCTCCTAGAAGTACTAATTTGACACCGTGAGATTATTTTTTATGAGGATAGTTGAAAAAACAAAGTGTATGCAAGACCTGTGATTAATTTAAATGATTTACGGAAATGCATCACGTCAGAAGTTCAAATTTAAAAGGAAAATCTAGTGATTAAAAAGTAATGTGCAGGTAGCATGAGGAAAGAGAAGTGATTTACAAAAATAAAAATGGTGGTTGAGTTGAAGATAAAGAATGGGTACAGATTTTTTTATATATAAATAATGGTTTACTTTCAATTATTTCAACTACAGGTTATTTTAGTGGAAAAAATGTACAGCCTGTTGTTTTATTCCCAAGGATTATATTGCACAACTTTCATTTTGGAACCTAACACATAACTTTTAATGAGTAATTGTGGGAACTTTTTATTTCATTTAAAATGATAGAAAATTAAATTCTGCATCGAAAATTTTAATTTGATTCAAAATCGATACATTCGTTAGATAGTTATTACACATACTTTTTGGCCGAAGATTTCAATATGTAAAATATTTCAATTTGTCATATTTATTATATATTATCAGAGAAGATAATCGATAAATGCTTTACTTCACTTTTAAAAATGATATTTATATTTATTTTTCAATCAATTTTTTTTTTGTTCTCAGACCAGATTCTAAATATTTACAAACATTATAAATATTGAAGATTATTCACTAAAGTATGTAATCAACTAGATCATGCGTACTCAGTGCAGCGCATACATTCGCCGCCGCTTTGAACTGCTTAGTGAATAATAACCAATCGTCCCATCAAGTTTCATGCAATTTGGTCCAATACTTTTTGAGTAATCGAGTTATAAATGACCTTGACCTTGACCTTTGACCGGATCACTCCCAAAATTCTAACAGATGGTTCCTGAACATTGAGAAATTGTACCTTCAAATTTCAAACAATTTTGTTGAATACTATTTGAGTTATTGAATTACAAATGGCCTTGACCTTTCACCCGATTGCTCCCAAAATCTAACAAAATGGTTCCTGTTTATTGACCAATCGTCCAACCAAGTTTCATGCAATATGGTTCAATAATTTTTGAGTAATAAATGATCATGACCTTGACCTTAAACTGGGTCGCTCCCAAAATTCTACCAGCAGGTCACTGGACATTGTCCAATTGTTTCAGGCAATTTGGTTGAACACTTTTTCAGTTAAGCGAATAACAAGATGATAATTAAATAAACAAACGACGGCTAAAATATGACCTTCTCGCATTCTGCGAAGGTAATACAGTTTATTTTCATCATCACCACAATGACTATCTTCACTGTAAAGATATTTAGCTAAAGGTGCACTAAAGCATCCACTGAGATTGTCCAAGCTATTCTTCCCTTTCTGTTATTTTAGTAAATATTGGCAATTAAATATAAAAATGTGGTAGGTATCATAGTTACTTATTACTTAGTTATAATTTAGCAGTCTTGTCGCAATTTCCTCTCACTTTTTCTTGCAAAATGAAGAAAATTTGAAGCACTGTTTGATTACATAATAATTAATATTATGAAGAATTTGAAGAACTGTTTGAAACGATAATCATGTTATATAAGAAAACGATCATGATATATTTTATCTTGTATAAAAAGGAATTTGTGCTATTAAATTAGACAATGCAAGTATTTCTATTTAATTTCCTATTTATTACATCTATTTATTGCAAGTACCTATAATGATAACACATTTTTACTATTTAATAAAATTACCAGAAAAGGAAGAATAGCTTCAATGTCTCAGTCAAATATTAAGTGTACCTCTACAGAGATGTTTTCTTCGAGACAATCTCAAATCTTCTCTTAACCCTTTAATCACGAGATAAAACTTTAGATCTCCGATTTTGATGAAACCTCTTGTGAGTTATCTTCAAGAGGTTAAAAGCATAAAAGAATAGTTCGTATGTATTATAGCTTAGCTGCTGAATACACTATTGTGATTCATATGGTCACCCAAATTTTAAATTGTAATAATATGAATATTTGTAATTGTAAAGACTAATTCTTTTTCATTTCCTACATTATTTAATTCGTATTGAATAATTTACATAAATGTCTGGTCTATGAATTTGTAACTGCCTGTTTAAATGGTCACACCCTCTTAAGGAAAAGTTGTGCAAGGATGCCAATATTTTAGGTCATCAAATTAATGCTGCCAAATCCTATAGCCTAAAGAAAATTACTGACGGATTGCATGAACATACAGTGGGGGTTATACTTAACATGTCCATGAAATGTTTGGTACAGAAATATTGTTCAATTAAAAATAACAAGAGTTTTATAGTATGATTAATTTTGTGTGATCATATGATCGCACATGACATTAAAGGGTTAAAATTTCTAAATTACTAGAAAAAAATCGCAATTAAATTAAATTTTCATTAGATTCAACACTAACTACCTAATTACTAACACTAACATTATTTAACCAGGTATTTGATTTAAAATCCAAACACAGATGATTATACTTTTGTCTGTTCATTAATTATAACTAGAGACAATTAAAGACTATTCATAACTTCTTTTTATTTTTCTTATGAATTTTCTTTATGAAAAGTTGAGAAAGAATAATATCAAACAACATTTTTTAGCTTTACGATATTACTCTTTCTATTTACTTGTAGTTATGTTTATTTACCTTCTCTCTTTACTGTTTCTTTAGTCCCTTTCTTACCTTTCACAGTTTCTAAAGTCCCTTTCTTACCTTTCACAGTTTCTAAAGTCCCTTTCTTACCTTTCACAGTTTCTAAAGTCCCTTTCTTACCTTTCACAGTTTCTAAAGTCCCTTTCTTACCTTTCACAGTTTCTAAAGTCCCTTTCTTACCTTTCACAGTTTCTAAAATCCCTTTCTTACCTTTCACAGTTTCTAAAATCCCTTTCTTACCATTCACAGTTTCTAAATCCCTTTCTTACCTTTCACAGTTTCTAAAATCCCTTTCTTACCTTTCACAGTTTCTAAAATCCCTTTCTTACCTTTCACAGTTTCTAAAATCCCTTTCTTACCTCTCACAGTTTCTAAAATCCCTTTCTTACCTTTCACAGTTTCTAAAATCCCTTTCTTACCTTTCACAGTTTCTAAAATCCCTTTCTTACCTTTCACAGTTTCTGAAGTCCCTTTCTTACCTTTCACAGTTTCTAAAGTCCCTTTCTTACCTTTCACAGTTTCTAAAATCCCTTTCTTACCTTTCACAGTTTCTGAAGTCCCTTTCTTACCTTTCACAGTTTCTAAAATCCCTTTCTTACCTCTCACAGTTTCTCAAGTCCTCTCTCTTTTTACAGTGGGAGCAGGTTCAGCGGGAGCAGTTGTTGCCAACAGACTCACAGAGGTGCCCGGTGCCATGGTGCTGCTCCTTGAGGCTGGTGGTGATGAGACTGAGATAAGTGATGTGCCGGCACTGGCTGGCTATCTGCAGCTCTCTAAGATGGACTGGAAGTACAAGACAGAGCCACAGGATAGCGCCTGTCTCGCCATGGCAGGAAGGGTGAGTTATTTCATGCCATTCACTCCTCTTAGTTTATAATTAGGGAATTAATTTGTTCACCTAATGAAGCTCTCTGTAGGTAATTGTGATTCACCTTAGGTCATGATAGGTCAATCTCAAATTTATTAGGGTAAGTTCATGGCCTATGTGAACGCCCACTTTCCGAAAACTGCAAATATCATTCGATGTTACCCTCTTATTGTATATTGTGCAATGAACCACAGTTTTTATGGCAAATAGCTAAGCAAAACACTCAAAATAAAAATGATTCAACCTAATGTTGTTATTAATATAGGAGTCAACATTCAAATCTTGTTGGATAAATTTAGGATTACCGGACCTTTTGCCGAAGACACTTTCGCCGAAAATAAAAAAAATACATTCGTTATAAATATAAAGAGATATATGTCCACCTAAGGTTTGGTTAGCGGTCCGTTTGGGGGGTTTACACTTTCAGCGAAAATTCTTTCGCCCGAAGCACTTTCGCCGCACGACACTTTTGTCGAAAAAATATTTCATCTGGTAAGGTCTTGTAGACTCAGCATTGAAAATATTTTATTTAACTGAAGCTTTCAAATTGATTTTCCAATTCATCATCAGGAGAAGTATGTACATAAATTAGAAAGAAAATTCTGTGCCTAATATGATCACCTAAAGTAAATATGATTCCGACCTACTTTATTACAAATTTCTGTTAATATATTAGGTCGGTATCAAATTTACTTTAGGGTGATCATATTAGGCACTGGTTTTTCTTTTTAATTTAGGTACTTCTCCTGGAGATGAATTGGATAATTTAATACTCAAAACTCTCAAAAGATCTTAGAACTGTACACAATAAAATAATGTCAACAGAGATTGTTCATCTACTGTTCATTCATGTTCTTATTAATCCAAGTAAAGAAAATAGTTTACTGTTATACATCTCATTGTCGGTGACCGCACAACTCGCCGCGGACAATTCTCGTGAGGACATGTTACCACTAGGACAGTTCGCTGCCAAAACATTTCGCAATGTGATGTATGTATGTTTTACCGCCGTATAGAACATTTATATAAAAAAATCTTAAATATAAGCTGCGTGTTATAAATTATTTATCAAATTTTCTTAGCAGTATTTTAAAATGTTCTCTTTTCCATTTCAAAGGTTAAATATAATGTTTTTTTTAAACTATTATATAAATATAGTGTGTGTTGTAAATTAACAATGCAATTTTTTTCGTTCTATTTGAAAGTATTTTGCTAAAAAAATAA
This sequence comes from Caprella mutica, assembly GCA_947561585.1. Classification (NCBI taxonomy): domain Eukaryota; kingdom Metazoa; phylum Arthropoda; class Malacostraca; order Amphipoda; family Caprellidae; genus Caprella; species Caprella mutica. Next base: position 31,542 of record CANNZV010000909.1, read on the forward strand.
TTTTCTATTGGAAAGGAAACAAGTTCAGGTGTCTTCTTAATACGTTTAATGGATCTAAAAAAAATAATTAAGTTTAAAACTAGTACACCAGTGCAAATAAAAGATTATTTAACTACGAAGTCTTAAATTTTTTGTCTTAGGTATGGTAATAAGTTACATTTACTATCACTTCTTCATTTTTCTCTTCTATTCGTGAGTGCAGTCACCCGTGCTTGTGTTCCTTTTCTTATTATTCCTTGGTAAGTGATTGTATCCACGAAGTAGCTTTTTTGCATCCAGGAGCTTGTAACGGACTGGTGGTTGGTGCTTTTGTTCAAGGAGTCCCTTTGCTTTCTGATTTCTTATTCCTCTCTCCTGTACTTAATTTCCTTTTGACGTCAACTAGAAAGCCCTTCGTTTCGATGCATGACGGTAAACACTACTAAATTTAAATTAATAGCTCTTTTATTTTTTGCGGCCTGATGAATTCTCGCAGATATTACAAAAGAAACAAATTGATTGAAATAATGAAATTTGTCAACTACTGTTTTACGTCAGTCTTGAGCGTATAGAAACAAATCATAATTCAAATTTATAATATTTTTAAATATATGTAAATGATGTATACGCCGGCAAGCATTAATCCCGCGGCGAGTTGTCCTCACGGCGAATTGTCCGCGGCGAGTTGTCCTAGAACCGCTGGTTCTAGGACAATATGTGATAACTGTATATGTATATGTGATAACTATATTTTCAAGAAAATAAGTTTTTAATAATATCAATATAAAGAATTCAATAACAACAATATGAAGAGTAGTTCTTCTTTTCTTTCTCTTTCAATTGTGCATTTTGCACTGTTATGTTACCAAGAGGTTATTAAAATATTAATATTAACGACTGTTATATGTCAAAATATTCAATCATAAAGTATAAGAGAGAAACAGCAAACGTACTATTCTTACGGTGTACTCTTGAAAACTAAACTTAATAATGTCAACACGACACGTAACTAACAGCATCCTCTCCTAGGTAAAAGATAATAAGAATGATATTTAAATAATATAACAAAACACTACATTCCTCTTCCCATAATCAAGGTTACAAATAATTTTTAATTCAATTTACATATATTCTATTAATCTTGTAGGAGGTATAATCGTTCTAGTAGAGCGTCTTACATTAGGCACATTGGAATTATTATTCAAAAGATCCCTCTCATCATGGTCTGTAGATAGAGAGTTTTGTCTGGAATGTTCTATTTTTATGTTTTGAAAATCTTCATCATTTTCATTCATCACATTTCTATTACCTAATAACATATCATATGATACAGACTCGTTAGTGATCCTAGATTCTCTACCAACTGAGCCAGTATCAACAGACTCTTCCAAATTCGAAAATCTAGCTTTCAACTGATCAGAATGCCTTCGCCATAACATATTGCCATATTTATTTAGCACTTTAACAACATAATTTCTTGCTCCTTTAACTTCTATAAAAACAGCAGGCAACCAAGTTTCACCTCTTACATAATTTTTTGCAAATACAGTCTGACCAATTTCATACTTATTAACAGAAGCTTCTACAGAACCTTCTTCTCTTACATTAGAAGACTTACAAATATCAATAGGAGATTTGAAAAATCTGTTGAACATCATTTGTGCAGGAGGATGTTTAACTACAGAATGGACAGTTTTCCTATAGTTATACAGAAATCTACTAATTCTGGCAAATTTTTTATTCCCTCTTTGAATGTTCTCTCTGCTAAGCCATTAGAAGCAGCATGAAACGGAGCAGGATTAATTAATTTAATACCATTCTGATCATAAAATAACTTAATTTCGTCAGATACAAAATAATTTGCATTATCTGACACAATAGAATCAGGGATACCAAAATTTGCAAAAGTCCTTCTCAATAATTCTATTATTACTAAACTTGAAACAGAGGAAGTAGCATGGACATCAATAAACTTAGTATAAGAATCTACAATGACAAGAAAATATTTATTGCTAATAGGGACACAGTAATCTAAATGAAGTCTAGACCAAGGCTTATTATAAGAGTTCCATATTAGCTTAGGTTGGCTAACCTGTACATTTCTACTTACACACTGATTACAACTCTTAGCTATCTCCTCATTATCATTGGAAAGGTTTGGCCCCCAAATATTCTGTCTAGCTTCAGCTTTCATGGCAACAATTCCATTATGACCAGAATGTAACAATTGGAGAATCTGTTCTCTGAGCTTAGATGGTACAACTATTCTATTTTTGAAAAGCACTACTTCATTAAAAACTAATTAATATTCTCATGAGAAATCAAATGACTCTAAATCTTCTACCATCTTGATATATTCAGTTGGTGTTTGAGAAACAATTTCATCTTCAATTGGTAATCTACTCAATGCATCAGCAACTTTAATACTCTTACCAGTTTTAAAAACCAAAACATACTGATACTGAGACAGCAATACAGACCACCTTATTAATCTAGAATTAGAGTCAATTGGTATAGTTTCATTTTTTCCAAAAATTCCTAGTAATGGTTTGTGGTCTGTTCTCTTTTCAAACTTTCTACCAAACGGAAAATACTTGAATTTAATTACACCAAATATAAGAGCTAATGCTTCCCTATCAGTTTGAGAATAATTTTTCTCTGCTGGAGTGAGTTTCTTACTTGCCAATGAAATTGGCTTCTCAACATTACCATCAACCTGAATTAAAACAGCACCCAGTCCAACTGGTGAAGCATCAGTTTCTAAAATTATTTTAGATTTACCTGTGAAACAAGTCAAAATAATTGAATTGCACAATGAAGTCTTGATGGTTTCATATGCTACCTGACAATCTTTAGACCAGACAAATTTCGCCCCCTTCCTAGTCAGATCATAGAGAGGAGAAAATATATAAGAAAATTTGTTTATGAATCCTCCATAGTAGGTTACTAATCCCAAGAGAGACTGAAGCTCATGTAATTTTATGGCACAGGTGCATTAAGAATTGCCTCAACTTTAGCAGGGGAAGGACTTAATCCTTTTATCTGAAATAACAATACCAAGAAAATCAATTTTAGATTTATTAAACTCACACTTGTCCACATTTAACTTGACATTTGCTCCAGCCAGAACAGACAAAACAGATTTTACTTTATGGAGTTGCTCAATAGAAGACTTAGAACAAATCAAAATACCGTCTAAATAAACAACTACACCTTCTATGTGACTAAGCAACTGAGATAAAAATCTTTGAAATATTCCTAAGGATGATGCAAATCCAAAAGGCAATCTTTTAAATCTATATAATCCTGACTCCGTAGAAAGGACAAGATATTTTTGATCTTGCTCAAACACAGGAATTTGCAGGCATCATTGCATAAATCCAGTTTGGAAAAGATATTATTATCCCCAACCATGGCTAACATTTCATCTAATGTAGGTAAGGGATATTTTTCTATATTAACTTGAGAATTTAAATGCTTAAAATGAACACAAATTCTCATTTACCTATTTTTCTTCAAAACTGGAACAATAGGTGAAGCCCAATCACTAAACTTCATAGATTCCATTATATTTGTTTCTACCATTTGCTTCAGAGCTTCAACAACTAACTCTTTATGTGCTAATCGCACTTTTCTAGCTTTAATAAATTTGGATTCATGGTCTTTTTTCATAAAAATCTTTGCTTCAACTCCAGAAATAGGCAACTTATTGTCAATCTTATAATCTTTCAGTAATTCACTAGGATTAGTGGATGAATTGACAAAACTAACTCTATTCTCAACATTTAAGCTAACAATTTTGAACCCCAGTTTATTCATTAAATCACGCCCACATAAATTACTACCAGTCATATCAGTTACAAAGAATTTATGAGCAACACATTTGGACCCAAACCTAACATCAACAGTGATTTCACCCTTTATTTAAATTTGGTGCCCGCCATATGCTGATAATTTCTTCTTAGATTGCGTAATTTCAACATTCAAATCTTTAAACACTTTTTCAGATATTAGTGAAACACAGGCCCCTGAATCTATTTCTAATAAAGCTACCTTATTATTTAATTGGAATTTATATATAACTGGTTTGATATTTTTCACATGACCAAATCCCTTATCGATCATATCACTTGCCTGGAAATCTTCATCCCCATCATAGCAGTCTTCAGCTACTTTAAGTGACGTATCTTCTATCATTTTTACGGATTTGCTTTCTCGGGTATTATGATTTTTCCCCTTTGGCAAAAATCTTGACCTAGTCGTATCTTCTTTAGAGCGACAGATTCTCTCCAGATGACCTTTGCGCCCACAGTGTCGACAATCCAAATCCTCGAATCTGCAGGCCAAACTGGAATGAAGGTAACCGCAGTGCTTACATTTATCAGCACTCTTCTATTTGGCCTTGTTCACCTTCTCTTCCTGTTGGATATTTGTTTCAATTTCTCCCATGTGAGCTTTTTCAAGTGTCTCCGATCTGTCAAGTAATGCTCCACTGGTCATTGTTTCAAGTTTCAAATTTTGAGCAAGGAGAAATTTGAAGTAGGACAAATTGTCCACAGCCATTAATAATTATTGATCACGTAATCTTGCATCAAAAGTAGCTCCAAAATAACCATTATTTGCCAGTCTCTTGAGATTGGCATACATTTCTCTAAGAGATTCATTCATCTGTTTCCTCCTTTGTTGAAATAAACATAAACTTCTATGATAAGAAGGTTTGTTACTGAAAGGATCCTTCAATAGCTTAGTGAGTTCAGCATAACTTTTAGCAGTTGGGATATCAGGAGCAGTGAGATCACCCAATAAGCCAAATGTTTTTGGTCCTAATGACACAAACAGAAATTTTTATTCTCTTAATACATTTGAAGTCATGTGCGCTTCAAACAGGGCTAAATACATGTTAATTGATAATTCTTCAGGCTTTTAAATTCGCCTATCTTGTAGACTGACGCCATGGTATGCAATGTGCTTTATCTTACTTCCGTGGCGAAACTTATTTAACAAAACAGGTAGGTAGATAACTATACCGTCTTAGATGAATAACGAAACAGATGTCAATCCCATCCTCGTCGCCATTTGTTATATGAATCTCAAAATATTCAATCATAAAGTATAAGAGAGAAACAGCAAACGTACTATTCTTACGGTGTACTCTTGAAAACTAAACTTAATAATGTCAACACGAAACGTAACTAACAGCATCCTCTCCTAGGTAAATGATAATAACAATGATATTTAAATAATATAACAAAACACTACACGATGAAAGTACTTTTTGGTTTCAAGCTTTCGAATAGAAAGATGTCTATTCATCATCAGGAAGAAGTTGCTAAACCTGGACCTAACAATGAATATTGCATCACCAACTATCGTATGTTTACTATCTTCTTTGTACTAGGGTGGCCATGTACTCAGAAAAATGCTGATGCACCCATTTGCTTCGAGTTTACCCTATGGCTGTCTCCAAAGCGACACACTTTAGTGCATCAAACTATAGTTTGGATGCACTTGGGTGTTTCAAGAGCTTCAAAGTGCATCAGTTCGATGCACTTTAGTGTCTCAAATTATCCTTTGCTAAAATGATGAGAATAATTTCCTCATCATTTTAATTAACAGATTTATAGCTGATACACTAAAGTGCATCGGACTGATGCACTTTCAAGCATCTCGCTTTAGAGCCAAAGCCATAGACATAGTGGTTCTTAACGTGAGGTACCCGGCATCTCTTTATGGCCTGGAATGTTTATAGGGGGTGCCTGGTATGGCTGTTGTATAATGTATATGGTACTTATAAGTTCGGTTCTTGCTGTTAATATCATGTAGAATATACGTGAGTATAATTGCCATTTTCAAAATTCATATAAAGACCAAATATATAATAAATGTAGCTTTTCAATCTATTTAATTGGAATACGTTGCTAATGTAGAGGGTGACTGAGAAAAGAGGGGGTGTGCGAGAAAAATACTTTAAGAACCACTGCCATAGAGAAAACTCGAGACACCTGGGTACTTCAGTTGGAGTTGTTTATTTTTCTTAGAGGAGGATTGTCCAGTAATAATAGAAGCCGATTTACAAGCGCTGTAGTTTGAAAACTATTTTGATTTTAAGGCTGAAAATGATCAGATAAAAAAGGCAAAATATAAAATTTATTTGCTATCCATTATGTTCTCAAAGAAGTTTTTCATTCATTATTATTACTCCATCAGCAAGAGGAGGCTAACGCCCACGTCTCGCATCACTAGAGTTGAAGGCACGATTTACCAACGGATACTTTTTCCTTGCCAAACAAAGTCACCTGATTTTTTCTGTCCCGCCTTAGACTTTCTTCTTTGGTAATTTGAAAAAGAAAGTAGTTCGAACTGTGCCATCTAAAATCGCACAATTGGGAAAATAGGATTTGGCAGAGAGTTGTTACAAACTTATTTAATCTTATGATGGTCATTTTAAAGGTTAAAAATGAAATAAAACAAGAGAAAGCACTCGTAGAGCGCACACCTTCGCCGCTGCTTCAATCAATTTGTCCTTATCGTGACCTTGATTTAGACCTGTTCGCTCCCAAAATCTAACCAAATTGTTCCTGGACAAATATCAGGTCATTTGATTAAAACCTTTTTGAGTTATGCGAATAACAAGATTACCATTAATTTATAATAACAATAATACAAATACAGGTGTGCCCCACTTTTATTACCAAAATCGCGACTCAGACTTATTTCAAATTCAGACTTTCAAATTCAAAAGCGAGGTATTGACTCAGGTTATATTAACTATAAATGAAAAAAATATATATAAAAAATTAATGTATAAAATAAACTCCTTAATACTTTTAATTCATTCGCTACTTTGAACTTTTATCACAGAGCATTCAATCATTACAATAAGAACAGATTATTTTATTTCATAGAAATGAAATATTTTAAAAGCTATTATTTAATAATGAATTGAGCCATACTTCGCTCTTATTATCCTGGCGTAATGTAAGCGTGTTGAATGTGCAGAATCTCCGAATGAATTGCTAGAGAACTATCTATCCTGTATGTATTATATACAGTATATAATCTCTGTTAAATTTCTTCTTCCGTAAAAACTAATTTCTGAACCAATAGCTTCTAATAACCTCATCTGAATCATAATATTGATTGTTAGTGTAGTGACCGTGAAATAATCACCTCAAAAAATTGTCTCCATTTACAAGTACTAACTTTAATAACATCGAGACATGCCTCGCAATTATTATAGCTTTTATAAAAGCGGGGCCTGCCTGTACTACAATTGAAATTGATACAATATATATTAAAAGCTAGACTCTCCCATAGATATAGAGATCATTATATCCATTGTCCCTGTTATCCTAACCTGTGAATGCGCTGAGAAAAATGTACCAGACAGTGTTTGACTCTTCAACTACCAATGCATTTCCAGGAAATTCTTTTCCCCAATTCCAATAGCTTTTCTTTTCTTATAACCAAACACATGACCAAATACTCTAACACACAATGCCCTTACACAGTGTCATGCAAAGGCACATGCTGTGTACAGTCACAGTACTCACTATTGTGCCTAACTATCACATAATAGTGCCAACTCTGCAAGTCGTAAGGCTCACTTCATTCGATATTATCGCTGATTTTGATCTTTGGTGAGAAACATTAGCTTAGCAGTCATTAGAAGCAGTGTGTCAATATATGTAATGGTGACAGTGTCTGCCAATACCAAAATAAAGTCATTATCATAGTCATTTTAAAACTCTAGCTTCAGTCCATTTGTTAAATAAATTGAAAAATCTGAAATAAGTTGCTCGAATGAGTTCTTCCTAAATTAGCATACCTTATGCAAGTGATGTATTTTTGGCGTTTTTTAGTTATTTTCCTTAACCGTTTAGTCTCGAATTAATTTGAGTGAGTAAAATCGAGTTTAATATGGAAAGAAAACATATTAAACAATAAAAAAATCCTTTTTATTTTAAATTCACAATAATTTGTGCTGTAGGTTGGAAACAATCTTTTTTTATTTACGGACCGATTTACCTGAATTCTAAGAGATTTTTGCTTGTATACAAGATGTCCCAAAAATAACGGAACCAAATTTCAAATTAGTATATTTCAATAACAATTGGAGGTACTTTTTCTTTCTGGTATCCTTTTGTTTGTTGAGTTCATGGTTTTTGAAAACTTTTTATTAATGAAGCTAAGGTTCTGAAACATGAAGCTATATTGTAAAATTGAATTTTCTATCGTTTTTGTTCTTGGCATTTTTTCGATTAGACTAATAGAAAACGAGTTATTCGAATTTCGAACGTATTTCAACCCCTTTCCAAAAAAGCCTAAGGCTCCTACCATTTTGAAGCTACGGTATTGGGATTTTTTGCATTCGATTCCTCAGGAAATTTTCTAGAGCTGTAGCAGCTTTTTTTTATTTTCGAATTATTTTTCGTAATATTTATTTTTTCGTGATTTTTTTTTTTTTTCAAAATTTAATATCTCGAAAAATAATCGAAAATCGGGAAAAACAAGGTTCCACAGCTCTAGATAATTTCCTGATGAATCGAATTAAAAAAACTCCAATGTCGTAGCTTGAAAACTGTAGAAGCCTTAGGCTTTTGAATACCAAGATTTTTCGGTTTAGAGAAGTGCCATTAAAATGCATTCAAAGTTGGAATGTAGCTGGCTGGGCTGTGACACGCGACATCCTGTCCTTATGAGATATCGAGTGTGACCAAACCGTATATCTGCCAATCACTGTTGTGTATAATCTAAGCAGCAAGAACTATACCAGATAAGGCGAGATAATTAATTATTACGAATTATTAGTGTCTAATGGGTGTGCAAACCATCTAGCGCCGTCCCAATTCTCGCCCTTTCTCTCTCCCACCAGTGGGTTATAGTCGCACTAGAGCTCTGATATTTCACTCAAACATCTGGAAGGGTACTTGGTAACTGTTTACGAAATAAATAAAAATGATAAAATTAGGTGATTTTCCCAAGAACGGTCCCTTCAAACCCTTCTCCATCCACAGTTAAATTTAAATAAAGTGTTAATTTTTTTTGTGAATATAATGCCTATTCAAATGATGGGTGGTGAAAATAACTTTGTGCAAATCGTCAGAAAACGGAGAATGAAGAAATTTCAAACATTAAAAATATCGTTGTTAGACAGCAACCTAATTAGTAAAACAGATTTATTTCCAGATTAAAAAAAAACATTCAAAGAGAATTCTTTTTTCAATCTAGAGAAATATATTTAAGTACAAACGGAAGGCACAAGTTTAAATTTTATCAAATGTCGTTCAGGTCGCAAGAGGCTTGTACGATATCAAGACTAAATCAATTTTGTTCAGCAACACATTTTAGAAAATATTTTCATTTTATTGTTATGAGAAATGGATTAAATATCTAGAAATCGTCCTCCCCATTAATACTGTTTATCTTCCACAAAACTAACATGTCTTTGCATGAACCAGTTTCTACGGCGTGAAAAATTTGTTTTAACTATAGTTGATGCCTGACTTTCATTATGTAAAGCCGGAATTTCACTGAGGCATTATTATGGCAACACGAAGCATTCTACATTGCCGCACAGGCAAAATGTAATTCAACCAGTTCAACGGAAGGCAACGTGTAGCACGCAGCTTCGTAGCATGCTGCATGTGGTTACACGTTGCACTGTTGCCTGCAGCAAACGGCAAGGTTTAGATTGTTGCCTAGCGTTGAACGGTTTCCAAACACCGGTGGGAAGGATTTTTGTTGCAGGCAACGAAGAGAATTTTTATAGTATTGATGGCAAAATATTACATCAATTATACCAAACAATGTCGCATTTTCTTTCTATAAAATTTTAGATTAGAAAATTGTCAATGACATACTACAGTATTTGCGAATATAAAAACGTTAGAGATTATGTATAGTCACAGTATGGAGTATAAATAACACATAATTTATTATTTAAATAACTTAATGAAGTAAATAATTTAACTAAATATTTTTTTCATATATTTATATCATTATATAGAGAAAACTCTTATAATGAAGATATGTAAAATTCATTATGCAAAAAATTTATATTGTTAATAATACATTTAAATTATAACATTAAATATCAAACAAAATGAAAAGGACTTATATAAATGAAGATCTCTTATCCACCAGATAATATTTCACTATTTTCACATGAGTATTTTCCGAAACCTCTATTCCATGTTTCAGTTGATCGCATTGGCGCACAAAGTTTGCAAACTGATTTCGCTTTTGTTGAACTGATTGAATTGGTCTTGCGGCAAGCAAAAGGAGGCCACAGAGCATGCAGCATGCTACAAGCAACGAAACTGTTGCCTTGCTGCACGCTTCGTGTCTCTGTTTAAAGTCGCATGCTACATGTTGCCTGTGTTGCCTCAGTGGAAACCCGGCTCTAGGGTGGCATTGTAGGTCATGTTCATAAAAATAAACACTAATGTAAGCGTACACAAAATGTGTTTTATTATTTGAGAATTTATCCGATCGTTTAGGGAAAACATTTAAAAAGACGTGTGAAGTTCATCACTTGAAAGGGGACATATATGGCACCTTATGGCATAAAGGATAAAACAATCCAATAAACTTTTTCATACATTATAGCACATTTACGCGCTTATATTATTTATGCACAATTTCCATTTTATTTATATTTTTTGAATAAACTGAAAATTAACATTTTCTAATTTATTATTGTCTAGTATGCTTTTTTTTACCTATATATTACAATAATATCCTAAAAATTATTGTTTATAGGCCATAGAGTGTTCATGATGGCAGAAAACAAGGAGCAAATAGGGAAAATGATCTATTATATTAGGTATATACCATGTCCAATGTCTAACCTTATAATATAATATGTGCCCCATTGCCACTTGAAATATTTCAATGGGCTGCAGAACTTGTTGTGGCTGTTGATTTTGGAAAAGTGTAATGGTGAACTAACAATGGTGAACCCATTTAATTGGAACGAACTTCAAATGGGAACTCGGTGTATTCGCTAAACTTTAAAAAAAATTAAATGTCAAAATTTGTAAAATATGGACAGTCGATACTGACACTAAAATTGCTTCTTATTCTTCAATAACAAATCAATTTTCTTGAAACAAATTTAAATGTTAGCCGGGTGTATTTGTAATTAATGAATACAAATGAAAAAATGACCTTATTTCTTGTACATTTTACAAAAAAATTATATAATTTAAAAAAGTCAATGAATATCAGAGATAATTAGTATTAAATGAAGGTTTTGTACATTCAGTTGTAAATATGAGTAGTGAATAAATCATTTACTTGATGTGATTAAGGAAAATTCTCAATATGGTAGTTAGATCTTTGACCTTTGACCTTCAGTTTGACTACTGCCAGTAAGTAGGAGATACAGGGCCGTGAAATGTCATTGCAGATCTACACTAAATTGTCCCTATAGTAAATCAATATATTTTATTGCGAAATATTACATTGAAAAAAGAATAACTAGTATTTGAAAATGATATTAAGTTCCATTATAAATAATGACCACTAAATTGTTATATTCCACACCTACTTATTTGCAGTGAGTGATAATTACGCCATCGTAATTAGAATTAAATTACATCTTACAAGTGTGTCATCTAATAATAAAATAAATTAATATTTCATCTTTCGAAAGTAATTAGAAAATTGAATAGAGAAAAAAATGCTATTGTGCACATTGTTTGGTTAGACAAAAGAATTCACTTTCGAAATGTTAGTAGAATAGTAAATGTTCATAGGTAATCAATATAATAATAACAGAAATGTAATTTAAGAACTAATAACCGCACACATTAATTGGATGAAATTTTGACAGAGTGTAATTACTCACCACATCTAATCTGTACTCACTAAGTACCATTGCCTGTACTTTCTATGTACTTAAAGATATCACTATTTGGGGGAGTGAGAGGAGGAAATGTGAATACTAATGCAGCTTTTTGTATTATTTTTTATATTAGATAATAGGAATGTGTTTACAGATAGATTTGAAAATAAGTTATATTAAATATTTTAATTTTAATTTAGGCATTTATATTTTAAATAGGGATAATAGTTTTAACCCCAATGCTATTTTTTTTGTCATTCTATATCTTTTGCAGCTCTCTCTCATCTACTTCTTACCACAATTATATATGGGGTAGATGAGTGATTTCTCCAAGCCATCTTAACTTCTAACCCTATGTTAACCTTTAACCTCTAACCCTCTGTTAACCTCTAACCTCTAACCCTATGTAACCCAATTACCAGGGAAAGGCACAAACATCCATACTCAAAATATCTCAGACTCCGTTTTGTCACAGAGATGTCAGAAAAATGTTTAACAAATGACAACACAATTTTGTGTATAGAAAACATATTTAAAAATTGTACCCAATTAGTAGTTACTATCTCATCCAATTGCTTTATTTTCATATCTTGTGTTTGGTATGTTCTTGTGAATGCTGTAATCTTAAGCTATTATGATCCACTTTGATGACAGTATTTTAATTCCTAATAACTATGGGGAAAATACGCAATACCAGACACTCACAGTTTTCGGAAGATGGGTCTTAACGTATAGGTCATGCACCAATCTGACCCTGGAACTTACTACTGACCTATTATGCCCTGTGTTAACACAAAGTTTGCGACTACTGCAAGGTTCCCTCGGATGATAAATAGTAACTGAAATAAATAATAATTATATAGATTTTTCTTATATTCCTGTGGAAAAAGTAGGAGGAGCTTAGCAAAAAGTCTGGTGGAAAGACTTAGAAAACCATATCGTGTGTACGGTCCTCTACAGAGCATGGAAGTGTGAGCATTGAAAGGAAGTGTGATTGAGATGAGCAGTAAACTGGTTCTTATATAGTTCACTAAAAAACTATTACTAGGTCAGATATATTTGAAAGTTCTAGTAATGGATGTATGTTTCTGTTGGAAAATTACAATTCAATAAATGTGTGAAGATAATCATCTACATCTAAATTTTATTTGACCTGTTTCAAAACCCTATATATGTTGGCTATATAATACAGGCAGGCCCTGCTTTTATTACCGAATAACGACTCAGTCTTATTGCCAAATGGTAATGAGACTGAGATAAGTCACTAGATCTACATAATTGTTACTCTTTGATAAACTTTTCATTTTCTATGAGTTATAATGAAAGAAAATTACATTTATAGTTTGTTTAATAAACAGTGTTCCAGTGTTTGCTGTCAGAATTAGTTGATGCTCTGTGATGGAAGTTCAAAGTAGTGAATTTGTTAAAGGTTTTAAAAATCACTCAGTATAAGTGAGTAATTAATAGATACTTAGATTTATATTATTGTGCTACATTTAACAAACAGCAATTTTATACTCTAAGAAATATTTTAGGTAGTAGGGTATATAATAACATATCTTCAAATTATTATTGGTTGATTCTACAATTTCGGACACGTAAGAAAAGAAAATTTTATAATTATTATTTAACTTCTATTCTGATTGTTATCATGGATACCAATTGAAATAAAAGTTAAATAATAATTATTATATATAGATTTTTACGTGTCTGAAAATATAGAACCGTGCAATAACATGGAACTTACCCTAAAATGGGGCATGTTGAATTTCTGAACCAATTGCTTCTAATAACCTCATCTCATTGTTGTTTATTGTAGCTACCGTGAAACAATTACATTAAAAAAGGTCTCCGTTTTCAATTTCTACGCACGGTTATAACATCAAAACATGCCTCACAATTATTACCACGTTTATAAAAGCGGGGCCTGCCTGTATACACAATATGCTTCAATTTCGTTACTCTTCCTTCTCTTGACTCCCTTCAAACCACGATCTCATTTCTTCCATCAATCCGTTATAGCTGAATTACCATAAGTTTATAACTAATAATAGTTTTCTAATCTTTTGCTATTTATTTTCATTTACAAAAAATTTCGAATTAATAATAATCTTGTTTTCAAATGAATTTTCAGTTTTTAAAATTCCAATAATTAGTTAATTCCTCGTAGTTTTCATTGGGTAAAAATCGTACAACTAATTTTTCTTAGAATCTATACAGGGTGTTTTATTGCAATTCCGAAAAAATTGGACAACTTGCATAAAAAATCTACAAATTTTAGGAATAACGAAATGTAAAAAATTCTTCATTATCGAGAAATTATTACCCTGAATTTAGGGTAATTTAAGGGAAAAATTACCCTAGAATCAGGGAGTCTCGATAACGAAGCATTGCTCTTCTTATGAAATATTTATAAAATTACTTAACTTTAGATGGCACTTTCACAATTAAATTGAATTGAATTTTTCTCAAATGAATATTATTTAAATCAGGTTTAACCTTTCCCTTACCATTTTAATACATATAACATAACTACATTTCCTTTACGCTTTCAAAAGAACAAGGCATTATGCATGTCCGTATCAAACTAAACCGTGTCTGATACTAATACTATCGACTCTTTATAATATATTGCACCATGACTGATAATAACGTGATTATCACTTGATATTGATATTTAACGAAGTTTTATTAAAATATTATTGATATGTATTATTGTATATGTTACTCTCAAAAAAAATAAAGTTATAAACTTAATTTTGTCTTCTTTTACTGAAACCTCAAACCTTTTTATATTATACAGGGTGTCCCAAAAAAACCGATACCCAAATTTCAATGGCTGTAATTCAAAAACTAATAAATTTACAAAAATAGGGTGAATCACATTTTGTTCTCCAACTTTTTTTTATCTCTCTTAAAAATTTCAGATGAATCGGTTTTACCGTTTTCTTTAAGCAGTAATTTTAGTGACCGATACTAAAAACCTGTTTGCGCACTTTCAGTAAAATATTTATCTCATTATTTTCATAGTTCGAATTGTTCAAGTAGCATTTACAGAAAACTTGCAAATCACTGCTGTAAAAAGTGGTTAGATGTTACTAAATTAACATTCAACAAAATTGTATCTTGGGATTTGAAGTGACATCCTTACCAGATGCACGAGTGAAACAAACTCCTCGATAAGATCTTCCTTTGCTGCTGAATTTTGCTCAATGTTATTTGCTAAAAAAAGATCCGGCTGTGGACGATAATGTGATTGGCGATGAGACTGCTTTTCATTTGGATGGCAAAATAATTAATCATAACGTTCGTACATATACATTGTCTACTGAAGAGCCAACATCCTACTTTCAATTTTGACGTAGGAATTTCATGAGAGAAATTATCTGTGTGGATGGGACTTAGTGGCAATGGCCGGGTAGTCGGTCCTTATTTAATAAAAACTTAAATGGAAATGAATAACTTGATCCATTATATTACCGGATCGTTCAAAGACTTCGAGAAACATAGAAACAGAATCAATCGAACCTGGTGGGTTCTGGACGGTGCTCCTGAGCACAGAACTATTGCTGTAAGGGAAAACTAAATGTGCAATTCGGCAATAGGCCCAGGCAGCAAGGATTTATTCCAGGGATATTAAGGGAATATCCCAGGAATATATCCTTCTTCCCAGGGTTATTCCCTTAATATCCCAGGAATAATGCTTGCTACCTGGGGGCATTATCGCCTTGAATCATCGTAACGATTGGCCCACCAGATCGTCTGAAATGATTATTAGGAGGAACAGTTTGATTTTTATTTCAGTGACATTTTAATAAAAGCTTTTTATTGTTATAATAACGTTTTTTTATTAAACCATTTTAATAAACTGTTGAAAGTTATTAACAACAAGGTTTCAATATCCTAAAATTCAAGTTAAACAAAAGTGCGCAAACAGGTTTTTGGTATCGGTCACTAAAAATAGAACTCAAAGTAAACGGTTGAATCGATCCATCTAAAATTTTGTACAGAGATAGAAAAAAATGTGTTTTCGAATTTTTTATAAGTTTGATAGTTTTTGAATTACAGCCCTTGAAATTTGGGTATCGTTTTTTTTGGGACACACTGTATAACAAAATGTACCCCAGGGATACATGCAACCCAAGATGGGAAACCCTGAATTTTAAAAGAACTCTTTTCATTTTGCATAATTACTGCAGTATATTGCAATACGAATTGTAAGGAATAAAAAATGAAGATTTATCAACTAACTCATAATCTAGTTTCAATTCATCTTTAATGTTCCCGAAGTCTACTTAAGGATAGATGCATCAATAATACAATCTATTTAATGATATGCCACGTGTTTTTTATCCTTCAATGTAGCATTTTTATGTTAAAGATAAATTAAAACTTCTGTACTTATCAATAGCAACGCCCTCTCACTTTATAGTTTGCATTGATCCGTGGTGAAACCCTTTGCATTGATCCGTGGTGAAACCCTTTGCATTGATCCGTGGTGAAACCCTTTGCATTGATCCGTGGTGAAACCCTTTGCATTGATCCGTGGTGAAACCCTTTGCATTGATCCGTGGTGAAACCCTTTGCATTGATCCGTGGTGAAACCCTTTGCATTGATCCGTGGTGAAACCCTTTGCATTGATCCGTGGTGAAACCCTTTGCATTGATCCGTATAGTGAAACCCTTTACATTGATCCGTAGTGAAACCCTTTGCATTGATCCGTGGTGAAACCCTTTGCATTGATCCGTATAGTGAAACCCTTTACATTGATCCGTGGTGAAACCCTTTGCATTGATCCGTGGTGAAACCCTTTGCATTGATCCGTATAGTGAAACCCTTTGCATTGATCCGTGGTGAAACCCTTTGCATTGATCCGTGGTGAAACCCTTTGCATTGATCCGTGGTGAAACCCTTTGCATTGATCCGTGGTGAAACCCTTTGCATTGATCCGTACAGTGAAACCCTTTGCATTGATCCGTATAGTGAAACCCTTTGCATTGATCCGTAGTGAAACCCTTTGCATTGATCCGTAGTGAAACCCTTTGCATTGATCCGTGGTGAAACCCTTTGCATTGATCCGTATAGTGAAACCCTTTACATTGATCCGTGGTGAAACCCTTTGCATTGATCCGTGGTGAAACCCTTTGCATTGATCCGTGGTGAAACCCTTTGCATTGATCCGTGGTGAAACCCTTTGCATTGATCCGTACAGTGAAACCCTTTGCATTGATCCGTATAGTGAAACCCTTTACATTGATCCGTGGTGAAACCCTTTGCATTGATCCGTAGTGAAACCCTTTGCATTGATCCGTGGTGAAACCCTTTGCATTGATCCGTATAGTGAAACCCTTTACATTGATCCGTGGTGAAACCCTTTGCATTGATCCGTATAGTGAAACCCTTTGCATTGATCCGTGGTGAAACCCTTTGCATTGATCCGTGGTGAAACCCTTTGCATTGATCCGTGGTGAAACCCTTTGCATTGATCCGTACAGTGAAACCCTTTGCATTGATCCGTATAGTGAAACCCTTTGCATTGATCCGTAGTGAAACCCTTTGCATTGATCCGTGGTGAAACCCTTTGCATTGATCCGTATAGTGAAACCCTTTACATTGATCCGTGGTGAAACCCTTTGCATTGATCCGTGGTGAAACCCTTTGCATTGATCCGTGGTGAAACCCTTTGCATTGATCCGTACAGTGAAACCCTTTGCATTGATCCGTATAGTGAAACCCTTTGCATTGATCCGTAGTGAAACCCTTTGCATTGATCCGTGGTGAAACCCTTTGCATTGATCCGTATAGTGAAACCCTTTACATTGATCCGTGGTGAAACCCTTTGCATTGATCCGTATAGTGAAACCCTTTGCATTGATCCGTGGTGAAACCTTTTGCATTGATCCGTGGTGAAACCCTTTGCATTGATCCGTGGTGAAACCCTTTGCATTGATCCGTGGTGAAACCCTTTGCATTGATCCGTACAGTGAAACCCTTTGCATTGATCCGTGGTGAAACCCTTTGCATTGATCCGTGATGAAACCCTTTGCATTGATCCGTGGTGAAACCCTTTGCATTGATCCGTGGTTGATATTAACTACTCTTTTTTTGTAGCATGTATATCCTTTCAATTAGGCTCTCTTTACTCCCAATTAATTTCTCTTCCAACTGAGTTCTAAGCGATAACTTTTACTTTGTTCTCCTCTAGCGCTGCAACTGGCCGAGAGGGAAGGTTCTTGGTGGTTCTTCAGTGCTTAACTACATGCTCTACGTCAGGGGAAACAGAAAGGACTACGATGAGTGGGAGAGAGCGGGAAACCCAGGATGGGGTTACGACAGCATCCTAAAATATTTTCTCAAATCTGAGGACAACCGGAATCCCTACATCCTTAAAAACAGTAAGACATTACTTTTTTGGAGTACCTACAGGTAAAGCTAGTATTGCGGACGATCTTTATCTAACAAAAATTATTAGCCCCATGCAGTTCCTACAACGACCTTTTTAGATGAACAAATATACTATTTATCTATCAACCAAACATAGATTATATTCAAAGGTATTACAACTTAAAATCAACACTTAATATATTATTTTCAGATTTTCATTAATTTGATTTTGTTAGCCTTTCCCAATACATTTTCTTTGATTAGAAAAGTTCTATAGAAAGTAAATATTATGAGATTTTCATTAAATATTTTATTTAATAATAATCTAGGATTGTTCAATGTTTACCTTCATTAGCGTTTCATTAACTTACAAAATTTTAACCCCCAACTGGACTAATTATGTTGCCTTACATACGTATTGCGAACGCTAGATCGGTATAGCGACATCTTTTCAGGTTCATATACTGTCGTTGTATGAGCTTTACCTGTAATTGAAAAATTCCGGCCTAATAATTTCGTCTTTGAAAATTACTATTCAGAGTAGAATTAAATCGTGTGTATCTTAAGACTGATTCTTATTTCAACAAAAGAATTTCCTTAAGATCGTGATATCACGCATTCATCTAATTCATTAAATTACATGTTTCTTGTATTGTTACAGAGAGATACCACAGCAAGGGTGGCTATCTGACAGTGCAAGAGTCTCCTTGGCGCACCCCTTTAGCGACTGCCTTCATAGAAGCTGGTGTTGAGATGGGTTACCCAAACAGAGACTACAATGCGCAGCACCAGACTGGTAAGTACCTACGATTTACTTACCAGAGCTCTGTTAATACGTTTAATTACACTCTCGAAAGTGAGTGTAATTGATACGTGGCTACTTGGCACACCTGATGCATATCAAACATTATCATTTAATGCATATCAAACACATTATCTCTAGAGTATCACTTAATGATATTTTGAAATGTCTGGTTGAGACGGCAATACAATACCTATAGTTTGAATTTGACCGGCTGTTGGTCAAAGAAGTAAGTCTCCTCCCGAATAACATTTACAAAACCATTGTTAAATCAATAGTAGAAGAATATCATGCAAACCATTATTTCAACACTAGTAAATCACAAGTGACAAGCCTAACCGAGACAAATAAAATATAACCAATTATTTATTATATACGTATAAAGAGTGACCCACAAGAAAATGTACCTTAACTTTAGTTAGTACATTATTGTATCTATGTGTATGTGGATAAAAAATAGAGTTTGACTAAAACTTAAAATTTAATTTATTACACGTATGATAATAATAACATTATTGAGATCTAAAAATATACAGATTCACCAAATTTACAAAAGAAAAATAATCAAACTAATATCAATCTGCACATTTAAAAAAATCAAGCCCTTTTAGACCACACTTGGTCTATAAGGCTATCCATTCTTCCATCGTCACCTGCCTACACCGTTATAGAGAATTTAATGAAGACAACAGCAGAGACAGAAGTTGGTAGTGGAATCAGGCAATGTTGCACTTGTTCTCCACAGCTATTTGTAATGGTTGTGGGGATGATCATTGAGAGGCTGTTGAGGAGTGGTATGGGATACAGAAAAGAGGAGTCAGTTTGCCAGTTCTCTTTTATGCGGATGATGGTCTACTGCAGGGAAGAAGTGTTCAGGATGCGAGAATGATGGTTGAGGTGCTGGAGGCGGGTGCAGAGAGCTGTGGAATTCGGATTAATAAAAAAAGAGCATATGTATGGTTTTCAACGGGGGAGAGGATGGGGAGGTTGAGGAGATACTCTTGGGTGTTGGTGACTGCGAAGAGAGATTCTTTTGGTGAGTGTAAGAAGGAGAGGATTGAGAAGGCGGAGAGAATGGCAATCTTGACATATTCAGTTGTTGGGAGGTCATATGATAGTTTGCTGGTGGGGAAGAATTATTGGAAGGGGGTGGTGCTGTCTAATGTCCTGAGTGCAGGTGGAGTGCTAGTGTGGAGCAGAAGTGAAAAGATTAGAATGCGGACAATAGAGAATGGAGTATGGAGAAAGGTAATGGCAGCTCCCTCAAGGATACCCATAGTGACTCTTCGAGGCGAAGTGGGGTGTTTTCTGTACATGCCAGGGACATTTAAGAGAAGTTGCAATTTGCCAAGCATATGATGAGGTAGGGGAGTGTGGTGTTGAGAAGGGTGATTAAGGAGATGAGGGTTGAGGAGAGACGGGATCCGTGGATGAGAACATGCAAGAGGTGGGTGTGGATTGGGGGCAGCTGGAGGAGATGAGCACTACCCGAGTTGAGGGATTGGTGAATGAGTGGGAGCATGGAAGATGGAGATTGAGGAAAAGTCAACCTTGGGGTATGATAGGAAGAAGGAGAGGATTGGAGGAGAATTTATGATAATATTTGGGGATATAGGATGCTGTTTCTAGTGAAGAGTAATACGTTGAGACTGAGTTGGAGGATGAGGCACTGGGGGGATGTGGTGGGGTGTGGTATGTGCGGAGCTGTGGAGGAGACTCTGGAGCATTTTGTACTAGAGTGTCCGAGTCTGGGGGCGGTGAGAGAGCGACATGGGATACAGACGATGGGGAAGGTGATGTGCTTTGGGGAATATGACACTCGGAGATTGTGTGCTTTTTTGGAGGAGGCGTGGGGTGTCAGGTGGGAGAGGGATGAGGAGGGTGGAACAGCTGATGGGATGACGGCCCTGTTTAAGATTATCGGAAGAAGGTGCGGATGAAACCGGTGGCACTGAAAAGCCAATACCGATCAAGTTCCAGTTCAACAGCGCATATAGAAAAGATACAGATATTAATATTTAA
Source organism: Caprella mutica (assembly GCA_947561585.1). Classification (NCBI taxonomy): domain Eukaryota; kingdom Metazoa; phylum Arthropoda; class Malacostraca; order Amphipoda; family Caprellidae; genus Caprella; species Caprella mutica. The sequence continues at coordinate 52,581 of CANNZV010000909.1, forward strand.
TTAATAGCATAGACATAGTGTTCACATAACACTTCACATTGAAAACTGACTCAAATTTGTGAGACTATTTGGGTTTACAGTATATGGACTCTTATTTCCCAAGCAACCATGACACATTGTGTGAATATGAGTACTAGATGGTTATATGGGCAAGAGATGGCTGACTGGAAAGTAGCCTTGAAATTACATGGGGATAATGTGCTTTTCCATTCTCATGGAATGTTACCTTGGGAGAAGGTTGGTTCAATGTGGCGGATCCGTCCCATTGAATTGTCATATTGGCCCAACCTGATTAATATATAGTGTATCAACATTATATTAATGAAACTTGATTAACTTATTAGCAACATCTTGGGCCAAGATGGTTCCAATATAACAGCCCATGCTGTCACCATGTTGGCCCATTTTGCGAAAACCACATAGTACCAATACGATTTAACAACCTAGTGCCCACATGGGCCCCATTAACTTGTGTTGCTTGGGTTATCGATACTTCATCTTATTCACCACTTTTTCTTCTTCATTAAAGCCTCCAATGAGTTTAAATATTTCAAAAGATTGTTCCCCGACTCCATTTAGTTAATTAGTCATAAAGAAAAAATTTGGATCTGAAAACCATTGGGATTAAGTATATATTACTTAAGGTGAATAATCTATTTCAGATTAGTATATGCACTATGCAGTTTAGAAATTACATATCACTTTCGGTAAAGACTCTTTTCAGTAACCGATGTAGTAGGTTTAACTGCTCGACTGATCCATCCCAGCATATATGGTCGTGCCAATTATATTTGTACAAGATACCACGTGCTCTCACTTTTGATGTAGAAAAAGTATCAAAATAGATCCCTCTGTATCGTTTAGATTCATTTTAAAATAGTACTTGCAGCACTTAACTAAATAAAAGAGCAAACTAAACGAAAGCGTTTAAGCAATGGAATAGACAGCAAAGGCGATATAATATACAAATCTAAATTGAAAATATTAATTAACTGCTTCAATGGATTATTATATACTGTATAACTACTCTTTTCTAATTGATGAGACTATATTTCACTCATTGTTTCTAAAATAGTAACCATAAAGAAACATCTACTTCGTTCATATACATTTTAGATTAGCGATGCAACACTATGCTGAATATAAAAGTTACCAAAACGTAAGAGTTTTTAGTAGTAAAATAGACAGCAAACACGATGTCAAATATTTATATATCTATATTAAAAATTTATCTCCAGAAGACATTTAAAATACCGAACAACATTTATTACCAGATTTTACTTTATTACATATAGTGTAATGTACGTGAAGTGGTGATGTCTTGGACTCGACTCTCATCCTCGTGCCTTGTAGTCTGTAACGCTAACCGCTCTGCCTTTCTGGGTGAAGATTGAATTGATTAAGGTTTGATTTGATAAGCGACTCTGTGACACTCGAATATTTTTTGAAGTTAATATGCAATGAAATTGACATCAGGTATGCATTAAGTTATTTCTAATCAGAAAATATACGATGCGGACTAGAGTGAAGATTTTTTGATACTGACGGTAGAAATAAATTAGATTTCTAAACAGTCAAATAAGATAGATACATTCAGTTAGATATCTAATTTAAGTGTACTTTATATCTATTAACGGCATGTGCTACCGATATCATATCGATTGAGACATGTCTGCTGGGACGTTATCAGTTGCAGATTATTATAACGAATTCTTAGTGATAATTAAACATTTCTTCAATAATTATTATTTACTTTTATCCATCAAAAATAAAAGTAAGTACTTATTAGGGCTAATTTTGTCTTCAATTTACCTATGTTTTCACATGTGAAAGTAATCTTTCTGGATTACAGCAAAGTTTCTGACTGTCATTGTTTGTTCCTTGTTAAACGGAGCATTAGTTTCATTTGAAAATGTTTTTCTTTTGTCTACAAATAAACTTAATGAGAGTGAGAGGATTAATGTCTCGCACTATGAAACAAAACACTTCTGAAATGCAATCAATATTAATTTCAATGGTAAGCTTGCAGTGTCGAATATTAATTATCTACTAGACAACTTTTTTCTTTTGTTATGGAATTTAACGTTTTCTTCAGAACCAAAGGTCATATCACAACCGCCTAAAGGAAAATAAACAAAGATATTTCGAAGAAGCAGTCAGAGTGGAAAGTGAATCCATGACCAGTCGGTGACAAAGCTCATTGATGCAGAAAAGTTAGAATCCGTGTTTACAATATATTATATAATTGATCTTGGTAAGTGAAGTTTCATAGAGTCAATTGTGAACTTATGGTTGGAACAAGTACATCATATGCGGTTTCAAAGTAGTACAGAAAAAGTAGAAAAGAAAAAGTAGTACATCATATTTAAGTTCAAAGTAGACAGAAGAAGTAATTAAGTGCATCATATTTATTCTCAAAGTAGTACAGAAGTAGTGCATCATATTTATTCTCAAAGTAGACAAAAGAAGTAGTACATCATATTTATTCTCAAAGTAAACAGAAGAAGTAGTACATCATATTTATTCTCAAAGTAAACAGAAGAAGTAGTACATCATATTTATTCTCAAAGTATTACAGAAGAAGTAGTACATCATATTTATTCTCAAAGTAAACAGAAGAAGTAGTACATCATATTTATTCTCAAAGTAGTACAGAAGAAGTAGTGCATCATATTTATTCTCAAAGTAGTACAGAAGAAGTAGTACATCATATTTATTCTCAAAGTAGTACAGAAGAAGTAGTACATCATATTTATTCTCAAAGTAAACAGAAGAAGTAGTACATCATATTTATTCTCAAAGTAGTACAGAAGAAGTAGTGCATCATATTTATTCTCAAAGTAGACAGAAGAAGTAGTACATCATATTTATTCTCAAAGTAGTACAGAAGAAGTAGTGCATCATATTTATTCTCAAAGTAGTACAGAAGAAGTAGTACATCATATTTATTCTCAAAGTAGTACAGAAGAAGTAGTACATCATATTTATTCTCAAAGTAAACAGAAGAAGTAGTACATCATATTTATTCTCAAAGTAGTACAGAAGAAGTAGTACATCATATTTATTCTCAAAGTAAACAGAAGAAGTAGTACATCATATTTATTCTCAAAGTAGACAGAAGAAGTAAGTGCATCATATTTATTCTCAAAGTAGTACAGAAGAAGTAGTACATCATATTTATTCTCAAAGTAGTACAGAAGAAGTAGTGCATCATATTTATTCTCAAAGTAGTACAGAAGAAGTAGTACATCATATTTATTCTCAAAGTAGTACAGAAGAAGTAGTACATCATATTTATTCTCAAAGTAGACAGAAGAAGTAAGTGCATCATATTTATTCTCAAAGTAGTACAGAAGAAGTAGTACATCATATTTATTCTCAAAGTAGTACAGAAGAAGTAGTGCATCATATTTATTCTCAAAGTAGTACAGAAGAAGTAGTACATCATATTTATTCTCAAAGTAGTACAGAAGAAGTAGTACATCATATTTATTCTCAAAGTAGACAGAAGAAGTAAGTGCATCATATTTATTCTCAAAGTAGTACAGAAGAAGTAGTACATCATATTTATTCTCAAAGTAGTACAGAAGAAGTAGTACATCATATTTATTCTCAAAGTAGACAGAAGAAGTAGTACATCATATTTATTCTCAAAGTAGTACAGAAGAAGTAGTACATCATATTTATTCTCAAAGTAGACAGAAGAAGTAGTACATCATATTTATTCTCAAAGTAGACAGAAGAAGTAAGTGCATCATATTTATTCTCAAAGTAGTACAGAAGAAGTAGTGCATCATATTTATTCTCAAAGTAGTACAGAAGAAGTAGTACATCATATTTATTCTCAAAGTAGACAGAAGTAGTAGTACATCATATTTATTCTCAAAGTAGACAGAAGAAGTAAGTGCATCATATTTATTCTCAAAGTAGTACAGAAGAAGTAGTGCATCATATTTATTCTCAAAGTAGTACAGAAGAAGTAGTACATCATATTTATTCTCAAAGTAGACAGAAGTAGTAGTACATCATATTTGTTTCAAAGAAAAAGAACAAAACAAGAGGTGGCAATTTCGAAATGTTACTTTGGTTCTGCATATCCTTCTAAATGATTCCATCGAAGTATTTCATTATTGTAATATTCCTATTATTTAAATTTTGAATTGTATTTACACATCCTGTATCATTGTCTCAGCTAGTGCCCTCACCAATCGTGCTTTAACTCTATAATATGACACCTTGCAACTGGACTATGAATATGCGTGGCCGGAGAATTCGCCGTCGGACATTTCACCGTCGGAATTTACGTCATTGGAAAATTCCCCGTTAGGAATCACTGATATGTTAATATATATAAAAAATTATAAAATATTCATATTTATTCCTTGCGTTGGAAACAAATGATATATATAATTCTAAGGTAGAAAGAATTTAATATAAAGGCGAAAAAATGAAAAGGCTGTATATCAAGTTAACCTCTGCCATGTACAGCAAATTTCACCCAAGATTTTAGAAGTGTATTAATTGCATATATTATGCTACATAATGTAATTGTGGAAATAAATACATTACTGCATTAATAATTAAACGGTATGGTTTTATATATATACTTTACTGAATTTCATTAAAATTGCCTTTTATGATTATTCATAGTATTTTCTGTGAAAACCGGTTTTGCAATTTGAATTAATGATTTTTTTTTCAATTTGACTTAACTAAGTGTAAAATCATGAATGGAATATCCGTTAAAAATACTGGAAAGTAAAAATGAAAATATTATTATTTAATAAAAAGATTTAAAAAATTCCCTACTCTACAGTATGGGCCACAAAAATGTTTCCGCTTTTTCCAATACTTTTAAATCGTTAGCCAATGGACGAAAAAACTGTATCTTGGTCTCTTTTTCTCCACCTCTTATTGTACTATTAACAAGTAAAAACATTTTTGAACTGATGGACATACATAGATTAAGAACAGGAAAGCAAAGAGTGAGGGTGATTATTTTTGTCATTGCGCGAAGATTATTCTTAGAGCTAACTCTGTGATTTTACTTACTAAAAGGCAGTGAATAAAAAAGAAAAAAAAATAATTGTAGACATTATAATACAGTGTGCTTACATTTCTTCCTTTGAAACTATTTGAAAATTGTACAACTTCTGTGACATTTTGATCTCATTGAAGTTTTCACTCTGAATATTCGTTCTTCGCTTGTTTGCGTTTTTTTTTATCGATGATAGAAAAATTTCATTAAATTTATACTTCAGCGATAAAAAAACGCATGTGTGGACTCATTTTAAGAAGAGTTTTTTCCGCTCTGTTAAAAATGCAAGTGTGAAGCGGGCCTTAACCCTTAACAAGTGAAGAACGAATATTCAGAGTGAAAACTTCAATAAGATCAAAATGTCACTGAAGTTGTTCTATTTGCAAATAGTTTCTATGGAATGAGTGTAAACACCCTGTATTATAATGTCTAGCATTATAATTTTTTCCTATTATTCACTGCTTTTTAGTAAGTAAAATCACAGAGTTAGCTCTAAGAATGACCTTCGCGCAATGACAAAAATAATCACCCTCACTCTTTGCTTGACTGTTCTTAAACTATGTCCATCAGTTCAAAATTGTTTTTACCTGTTAATAGTACAATAACAGGTGGAGAAAAAGAGACCAAGATACAGTTTTTTCGTCCATTGGCTAATGATTTACAAGTATTCGAAAAAGCGGAAACATTTTTGTGGCCGATACTGTACAATATTTTTAATTTGTAAACATAAACCCTGACCTAACTTCTTTATTTTATGGACTATGTTTCTAGTCCTATAAGGCCCGCTTCACACTTGCATTTTTCATATCCTTAAGCGATAAAAAAACGCAAGTGTGAACACATTTTGAGAAGAGCTTTTATTTTCGCGCTGTTAAAACACGCAAGTGTGAAGCGGGCTTTAGATGCCCTAACTTCCCCATTTGCCATTCCATATACTTTGTACTCTCCTATTATAGAATTTCTGCAAAACCCAATCTACGAAATCAGTTTTTAGGTATCACTTGTACTTCATAGTATCCCGATTTCAAAATAGTATGGTAGTCAGCGGTATATTTTAATTATAAATTAATTTTCAATTGCATCTATATTTGAAAAATGGCTTTTGCTTGATAGTTTCTTTCCCCCACAGGATTTATGATCCCTCAGGGTACCATTCGTAGGGGCTCTCGCTGCTCCACCTCCAAAGCTTTCCTCAGACCAGTAAGGAACAGACGCAATCTCCACATTGCCACGCACGCTTTCGTCACCAAGGTATGGAAATGGGAATACAAATTAATAGTACGAGCAACACGTTTACAGTTTTAGGCTTTTATCAATGGAAACAAGATTTATTGAATAATTGAATAAACTACACCACTCTCCATTTGTACACTGTTTAGAGCTGTTCTTAATTAGTATTGATTTTGTCAGCAATAGTTGATAACTTAAAAAAATCAATTTTTGTGTATGAAATTTCTAAATCGAATTTTAAATTATATAAAGAAAATACAATTAATTATAGAAAATAGAGCTTACTGCTTACGTGTGTGGAAAATATGTATTTAACATACTACAGTTTTTCATAAATTTAATGGTTTAGTCCAGGTTTTCACTTCTTGTTCCTGATGATGAATAAACTACTGCTATTCGAAAACTCGAATACTCTAAAAACCTGCAACGTTGAGTTTATATTACCTCTTTAAAATATAGTTACAAGGTTGTGATTTAACTCATCGCACCCCAACCTCAATCCTGGCAACTGTCTCTCCTTCTGGAGGTATTTTTTCACATACCATATGAACCATACTTCATTCTTTGTTTCTGTTGCAGATTTTGACGAATGCTTATACCAAGCGAGTGTACGGTGTAGAAATCATCCGAAACGGTAAGAAGATTACCGTACACGCACGCAAAGAAGTCATTCTGAGTGCTGGGGCAGTAAACTCGCCCCAACTGCTCATGCTGTCAGGTATTGGCCCCAGAAAACATCTTGAGGAACATGGGGTAAGAACAAACTAACTTGTCTCTAATAAAAGAAACTACATTTTTTTATCAAATAAACTATCAATGCTAATGAAAATAGTTGCTCTTTCTTAGTTGGAGCAAATCATCGAATTAAATAAGAATTTTGGTTTTAGAAGATAATCACACTATTATTCACTTCACTATTAATCCATCATCAAATCAATTTTGTATTATCTAAAAGAAAATCTCCTTTAATCATGGAAAATTGGAAACACTAATAAATTGTTTTATAAAAAGCTATTCACGAATATCTCTTTCAAATGATCTACCAGCGAGAGTGACAAGATATTTTTTGTATAAAAACATCCCCTCTTTCGTACTCCTGTAACCAACTATTCTGTAATTTGTTGTAGATCAAAGTGATTCAAGATCTGCCAGTGGGTTACAATCTTCAAGATCACATAGGTATCGGTGGTATTGTCTTCACACTTTCCAAAAAGGTTTCTCTTGTGCAAAATAGGTACGAAAATCTGCCAGCAGTCTTCAGATACGCGATGTTTGGATCAGGTGAGAAGAACCTTCAATTTAAGTACTCCTAGAATATGACTGATAGCACAGTTCATTGTGTCAAATGAGGCAGTATTTTTCTATCTATTTCATTGCTCATTTAAATACTGATTATCTTCCGGTTGTTTCTTTCGTTTGGTAGGTCCTCTGACGGTACTAGGAGGTGTTGAAGGAGTTGGATTTGTCAATACCAAGTACATGAACGGTACTCCTGACTGGCCGGACATTGAGTTCCATTTCGTGTCGGGCAGTCCTGCTAGTGATGGAGGAAGACAAATTCGCAAAGTTCACGGTCTCACGGAGAAGGTAGGCCACATTGTATAGATAAATAAATGGTAGGGGAGGACCGGGTGAGTTCGTACATTTTTCCTTTCAAGGCTTATAGAATCCTAACTATTCGGGACACAAGTTTGTTCTAACTCACAATCATATCTATAGATATTCAACTACTTATAACTACTAACTAAATTAGTTAAAACCTTATGGTTCTCTATTAATACCGATTTTAATGAGATATATTCGTATGTATGAACTCACCCGGAAGTGTGGGTGAGTTCGTACAAGCAGAGTATCATTCCGTACAGTACTAAAAAAAGAGGGAAAAAGGAAAATTCAGTAAGAATTTCGTATATTGTATTGAAAATATTACGGAAGCTTTGAATTCTTTATCCTTACAATTGACTAAAACTCTTTTGAGATAACAAAAAATCACAAAATGCTTCATCACCGATGTCTTCCGAACTAGATTATAGAGTGTCAATTTCCATCGTAAGCCTATGCTTTGTCACTGGTGAATTTGAGTATTTCTTTGTTGAAATTTGTTTCTCTTTCAGTAACTCTTTTTCTAGGGTATCAGTTGTTATCATTGAACTTCTTGGTTATCTACCTCTGCTGTTGCTCTCTCTAGGAGAAGCCTTTGTAAATGGACGATTTTTTTCAAAAGATGTTCCTAAAAATGAAACATTTGATCTAGAGGGGCCTGGTTGTGGCTCGGTGGATGGTGAAATAGGAGAAGCCTCGGTCCCGGTAGAAGTAAGGGAAGGCTCGATGGCGGGTGAAGAAGGAGCAGACTCGGTGGATGGTGAAGTAAAAGTAGGGTCGGTGGACGGTAAACTAAGATGAGGCTCGATTGATAATGAAGTAAGAGCAGACTCGGTAGATGGTGAAGTAAGAGCAGACTCGGTAGATGGTGAAGTAAGAGCAGACTCGGTAGATGGTGAAGTAAGAGCAGACTCGGTAGATGGTGAAGTAAGAGCAGGCTCGGTGGATGGTGAAGTAGGAGCAGGCTTGGTGAATGGTGAAGCAGGAGCAGGCTCGGTGGATGATGAAACAGGAGTAGGCTCGGTGGATGGTGCATTTTCTACTTGGTCTACTTGGTTGCGCTGATAATGATTTGAACTATTCTCAGCATATTCTGGAAAAGCGCCGTCCTTTACTATTTCGCTGGTAAAAGCTTTCTTTTCTAATTTATGCTTATCAAATTCTGAACCATTTCTTGATATCTGTGTGGCATCTTACAGCGTCATCGGATGAACTTTATATAATTTAGCAGCTTTACGTACTGCTGTTCCATTTTCCCAGACGTTATATGCCTGTTCCACATCACAAGAAGAATATCGTTTCATTCTTTTACGTGTATATACTCGAGGCATATATGAAAAATAAATATAGAGGTGAATTCATACATAATGGGGTGAAATCGTACAGAGGAGGATGTGCCCGTACATATTTGTACAATGACACCCCACTGTCCCCACACCACTATTTTATTTTCAAAATGGAGTACATCAGATATTAAATGAGTTTTAACTAAAAGTTAACGTTTACATACGTAAAAAATAACCTAATGAATTCTATTATTCGATATAAAGTTTCTAGATAGTAAATTGTAATTGCTATGGCTTAGCTCAAGTAGTGAGAAAATTACATTTTAGTGCTAAAAATGTATGACCTCTCACAGAAGGAACATACCACAAACTCACTCGGCTGTAACTTGTTTCAAACTAATTGCTATTATAATGTATAGGATTACTCAAGTTTCAACGGGTTGGAACATAACAGGTGTTGAGTAATGGCCCTGTACGGATTCACTCGCTGTACCAACTCACCCGGTTCTCCCCTATACAATATATGAAGGGATGTTTGAACAGTATTAGCTATTATTCACTTTTGGCACTTTATGCTCATTAAATTGATTAAGAAATAAGGAATAAAATGAAGACTTACGAAAGTACTTTTCAACTAAAAGTGACACTACATAAATATATAAAGTGACACAAATTAAAAATTAACATATACGGTTGATTTTCGAAAGAAATTAATTCATGAGTCTTAAGTGTGGTATAACAATAACAATACCCCATTATCACAAGTTAGTCTAAATCGTGAGGGCAAATCATTCAGAGTTTAATTGACTAAGAAAATTTTATTGAAACTAATCTCACGACTGAGACCCTCTGGAAATTTATGATCTAGATTCTAGAGAGACTTGATAGCACCTTTATGTTTGACTTTCAATGAGATGTTAAATTGAAGCTGCTTATCGAGATGTTGAAGGAAATGGAAGTTTAAAAAGTCCATCAAACAGTTATGGAGCAACATGTGCTTGTCTCAAAATAATCGGAAAATCATCAAAACCTGCTTTTTCGTACTGGATTTCGTTCTGCGATATGAAATCACTTCTAGCGCTAGAAATTCCTCTTTAAGCCCTTCTCCTATAAGTAGAATTGAACATTCTTTTTAAAGAAAGCTGATTTTACAGTTGATGTTGAAGAGTAGCTCCTCTATTTCTTCCACAGAAAATGTCAGCCACCTTCAGCTATTCTTGTTGTACCTATCTTTCGCTTTCTAGGTCCAGTGAAGAGATAGGAGGTGTTGGTTGTATCCTTGGTTATCTTATTATACCCAAGCAGACAGTAAAAGGTTTATTCCTTTAAGTACTTGGTGTTGTTTTTCTACATTTTGTTTCAATTTGAATTGTGTTTAACGTTTTTAAAATAAATTTCATGTCAGATTTCTCTCTTGTGCATTACGTTTATTTTATTTTTTAAACAATTTTCCCTGCTCTCTTTCTAATGACAGACATGGGCTCGTATCTATAAGCCGATTATATACAAGGATACATGGTCAGTTTACCCCATGTTGCTGAGACCAAAGTCTCGTGGGTACATCACTCTGAGGTCTGCATCACCTTTTCACCACCCCGTCATCACTCACAACTACCTTACACACCCCCATGACGTCAAGACTGTTATAGAGGGTGAGGAAACATCGACACTTTGTTACCCATATCCTTCTCCCCTAATTCTTTGCTTAATGGTTGCCTTCTACACCAGGTATCAAGATAGGCGTGGCCTTAGGCTTCACCAAAGCTTTTCAGAAATACGGTTCAAAGTTCCACGCAATGCCTATGCCAGGCTGTGAACATTTCAAACTCTGGACTGACCAGTACTGGGAATGTTTAGCCAGGCACTACACTGCCACCATTTACCACCCTTCGGGTACTACCAAGATGGGACCTTACTGGGACCCAGATGCCGTGGTGGATCCTGAACTCAAGTAAGTTTGCTTGCTTGATTATTCAAAATAAAAATCTACGTAAGTTGGCCAATTTAATATGTTTCACCTGAGTTTTCTTCAATAATTTGTTATTTTTTCACAGAGTGTACGGTCTATCGGGGCTACGCGTAGTGGATGCGTCAATCATGCCAACACTAGTGTCTGGCAACACTAACGCACCAGTAATAATGATAGCAGAGAAAATATCAGATACCATAAAGGAGTACTGGTATCCTAGTGATGTCCTTTATCACAGCAAGGGAGTCAGCTGAGAGCTCTTCACTCATAGGCTTTATAATTTAACTCACAGTTGTGTACAATATATTTTACAGTGTCTTGGGCATAATCATAGCATAGATCTTACTAAGCTACTGAACTCAGAACTATCTTATTATCAATTGCTCTTCAAAATGACTTACGGAACCATATCTAATATAGCATGGAAAGAAGACACTGTAAATAAAAAATACTGTAAATAGAGCCACTGTAAATAGAGGCCTTCGGACACTGTAAAAAGAGAGGCTTGACACTGTAAATGAGACCTGAATGCACTGTAAATGAGTCCTGAATGCACTGTAAATGAGTCCTGAATGTACTGTCTTCATTTACACTACAAAATACTTTATACATTTTCATTTATACATCTGTATGTTTAGTTCTCCCATTAACCCTATCATTCTAGTGATGGTATTTAGTCACCTGAACAAACTACGAACATCTTTTGCTGAACGAAGGGTTAATTCTTGTCAACTTATTTATCTCTATTCTTATTACCTTCAATGAATTATTGAGATGCGATGAGTAAGGTTTAATAGATCTCTAGTCAAGCCAACTGACTCATGCCACCAGCCAATCGACTGATGCCACCAGCCAACTGACTGATGCCACCAGTCAACTAACTGATGCCACCAGTCAATTGACTCATGCCATCAGCCAACTGACTCGTACCACCAGCCAACTGACTGATTAGTAACCGAAATAAGAATTTATCTCGTTGCCTCTTCACGGGTTACAGTGACTCACACTAGACATTTTTTTCGTAACTCATTGACTTCAGAACCAAGAATTAAAATTTACTTCACTTTCAATGTTGATTCAAAATCGAAATAACTTATTGATGAACGTGCATGAAAGTCTTTTCTTTGTCGATCATAAATATATATCTTTGAAGTAAATCAGCTCTATTTTTATGGTTATCTTTTACATTTTAAACTGCAATTCACAGCAAGAAGCACACACTAAGGACACTGCTAGAGCTGCATGCCCAATAGCTTTCATTCACATTGTCATTATTGGGCGACTGGCTCATTATGCAAACCAAAAAATGCAATCGTTAAGTTAAAAAGCTTCTAGTTATAATCTTCCTCTACATTCAATAGGATCTTCACATGTGTACAATAAATGTGTTGCAAGTATTTATTACAATTGATGCAGGGTTTATTGAAAGGGTAAGATTTATACTCTAATGACTTGACTCTTAACTAAGAATTAGGACAAAAACATATATTCAATATTTCCACACATTTCGCTAGTACTTTTTTTACAATCACGAATAGCTTAGATTTTCAAATTTCAATAAAGAATGAAGGCATTAGTTTCCCTTTGCAGATTAATTCGTGTCACTTATATTATTTCAATAATTTCGTTCAATATTAGAATTAATAAAGAGACTACTAGTTCCTAAAAAGTAATAAGTAACAAAAATTGAAAAGCTGTCGTATAACTCTTTAAAATCTGAATGATAGATTCAGATACCTCCTATTTATTATTATTTACCTCCTAACTTGAAAACACTGTTTACAATACATGTTAATTTAACTATATCTTTTAATGTGCCATGGACGATATTTTTTACTAAAACTTATAGTTCTATTTTATAAAACATATTGTATAAAAATGTTATTTTATATTATTTATATGAAATTAAAAGTTTTATTTCACACATCCATATTCTAAAGAAACCCTTTCGAAAATTAGTTCATACATAGTCTTGCCTCTGTGGAAAAGCTCATGGGTGCTAAAAAGCTACTCTGTGAATGCAGACACTTACCAAGGAAAAGAACACCAGCAATTAGACTGCAGATGGAACAGGAAAATGAAGCAGACCTAATAAACAATCTCAACTTTAACCCCTAGCGCCATCTTCAAAACTACAAATATTATTAAAATGATATCACAATGTGGAAAAGGACACAAGACACTGAACATCTCTTCACAGTTGTACTGTAGTCACTACCACCCTAAACCTGGAGAACCTCTGGAGTTGCCCCACTTATAGACAGGTGGGTAACTATACTGGGAACTTAGGGGGGGGGGGGGATGTAGTACATGTGAAGAACTCACACACACCTCACCAACACACATACAGCCAACCAGAGGTGGGCAGCGCTACTTTGAAAAGCAGCGGCGCTGCCGCTACATGCATAATAATGTAGCAACAGCGCTACTTTTCAAAAATATCATATATGCTTTAAAATTGAATTAATTATTTTTACGGCCACGTATACAAGGTAGAAATTAATTGTTGATCCCCTGAAAAAAGATAACACGCAAGGATAGTGGCAAATACAAAATAGCTACGAGACATAATATCCTTGATCAAGAGAGAACTCAAGAGGAAACCATTGGAAACTAGTGATGCAGTTTTTAAGAGTGTCAGTGTGGAAAAACCACTCACTGTAGGATACTGAAACTAATTGCCACTTATGTTTCACTTGTTACCAGGCCTCTTTCGAAGGATACACACAATGTTACTATGGGTGGAGAAGTATCTTAAAACTGATTACCAAACAGTACTCTACAAAAACAAAAGGCGTGAAAACTCTCGACGGCTCCGACTGATGGGCTAAAGCTTGGCTACTTCATGCCTCACCACATCGCCAACGAATTTGACGTCAACATGGAAGTGGAGGTGTGATAATTTGGGCAGGGACCATTGGAAATGAACTGGTCGGATCTTCCAGGATTCTAGAAGGAGTAAAAATAAATTCTGCTTATTATATTAACTCTTTGAATTGTGGATTTATTCATTGGCTGAAAAGGAAACTTGCTGCGTTAAAAAAAGTTATTTTCATACATAACAACGCTCCTTCTCACTACTAAGGGAACTGTGAATTTCCTGAGGAGTAATAAGTTTGTCAATGACAAGTTGATGGTATAGCCCAGTCTCTCTCTTGATTCAAACCCAATTGAAGAACTTCAGTCCATCCTGAAGAAGAATGTGTATGCGCGAAGACGTCATTTCTCGTCGAAATATGAGCTCTGAAATGATACTGAAGACTCTTGTGAGACGATAACGTCTGATACAATTCAGAAATTGACAGATTTGATGGCTAAGCGTCTTTTAAAAATGGAAGAAAAGAGGGGAAATCAAACTGGATATTGACTTAAAATTAGCAGTTAAACTACACATGAACGCTATTGCTAAATAAATAACAATAGATATAGAATTAAATAAAACGTTTATTTACGCATTTTTTCTGTTATGCTTGGTACACTGAAAATGAGTAACTTTTAGTAAAATAATTGTAGCATCCGAAATAATATTTGAATTACTTTATAATTTTTTTAAAAGTTACTCGCAATGTAGATGCACATTTCCTGAAATTTTCAAGAAAAACCATAGAGTTTAACCCATTTTATTGCAATAAACAAATCTGCATAAAAGTGCAAGACGATGTGTAAGTTGATCGTATTAGGCGGTATTGTCTTAATATCAAATATTCACATTGCGTATCATTATTATGATCGTACTATGAATCATTGTTTGAATATCAGTTGGTCGCACTGAGCAGATTTGTCTGAATATCACTTACAACTGATAAGTTATCTAGAATCGAGCACTTGTATAGACTTTTTATCTATATTCCTCAGATAACTGATAATTTTGATTTTGAAAGAAGCGGCAGCGCTATAGCGCAAAAAAACCTCTAGCGCTTCTGAAAGAAGTAGCGCCGCTATTAGCTTGCGCTACAAGAAGCAGCGCTGTGCCCGCCTCTGCAGCCAACTCTATGCCCATCTCCACCAAGGTTCATAGACTGTAACAGGTTAAACGAATGGGGAAAAATTGCCATTGAGAAAACAACAATTTCTGTCTTTCTTCTTGAATATCTCTTAAACGATTGATTAAACTCAGGCGTGAGTCAGAATAGAATTCTTTAGAATTTATCGAATTGTATAAAAATATTTCAAAGAAATGGTTATTACCACTGTTAAAGGAACAAAAAGCTAACTACTATTCACGTCGTTGTCCGTTGATTAATGGGCACTGTTCAACATTTTCATCCGCTTTAATTACTGTAGCTAAAAGCCTAAAATAAAAACAAACCTAATATTGCAATAATAAAATAAGAAATAAACAATGTAAAATGTCAATTATTTGTAACATAGGATTTAATCTAAAGAATATGTTTTCATATAAAGAATTTGTAGACTCAGCTCTTTTTATTCGTTTAACCTGTTTTAGTCTATGAACCTTGATCTCCACCACCTGGTTCCAGTCTAGCTTCTGCACTCTCAGCTGGGGGGAGTGGGTTTCCGGGGAACCTTGTGAGGCGGATGCGCTGTCTCTTGGTGTAAACACTCCACCACTGTGTCAGTGGTGGAGTGCAGTCAACAACAACAACAGTGCATTACATCCTTCATATTACAACAGACACAGCCCTTACTTCAACACAAGCGACTTGAAATTAAAATCAAGAGGAAGTACGGAATTATCAGCTAGGGATTCGTAGACATTTTTAAACATCAAATTCAACCCGATCCGATTTGTTACCACAATGAAAATTTATCTCTGTTCAACTTTAAATGTCCCCTCCACTCTAAATTTTAATATATCTAGAAATACTTCAACTCGTAGAGCTAAGAACATAGCACAGTTAACAGAAAAGAAATTGATCAAGTATTCGCTTAGTAATTAATTATAATGAAAGAAATATTCACACTGAAGCTTCACTGTCCGACATTTCCCAGATTGAATTGAAGAATAAGTTTTAAATTCGAAATTTTTATCTTTTATTTACGTAGACTTAACAGTCATTTGAAACACTTAGGTAGGTACCTGTTTTTTGGTTGTTTAGGAACAGTATACTTAGTCATTTCTAGACCAGGCTATCAGATTTCTTAAATTTGTAGGCAATGGGTCTGAGGAAGGCATCTATTGTGTATTCGAAGGGAAGAAGAAAATCACAGGAATAACTTAATTACATATTAGGTAAATTCCTAGTACGCGTCCCTATTTCATTTCGAACTAGGAATTTACCACACATTATAACAAGAACTATAGAACAATATTTGAAATGGTTTGCAGTTTTATAACCAGTAACATTAGTTCGTATGAATAGAATAATAAAAAAATTAGAATGGAGGGGACCTTTATTAATACAAATCAAACTTATCAAGATTCGTAACTTTGCATATTCATTAATTATTATATATGAAAATAAACAACCATTTATACAATGAAAAGCTATTCTAACCCTTTAACATTCTTTGGGGAGGACATTAGAAAAACATCAAATAATGTCTTTATTTAGACCGTATAATCATATTCTAGCAGTAAGAAGAGTACAATTAAATGTAGACTCTGCCACATTATGATTGGAGATTTGAACCACTCAAAAGTTTTTCCTAAATGAGATTTGATTTTTAAAAAAAAGTGATTTTTTTAACATACTCTAAATTGAAAATGTCCAATATTGATTTATCAAAACAATTATTTTTGGCCTAGAACTTTTCTTGGGAGTTACAGGGTTAAGACAATTAAGAAATTTTACAGGATATTTATTGATGAATATTACATAGCTAATTTTTGAAATCAATTTTCCATGTGTTGAAAGATGAGGAGGCAAGTGACACTATTTTCTGGTCTATTCGAAATTAACAATCTTCTGGTCTCTTAAGGGTGGTGCATGAGATATTAAAGAGACAGTTTGGACTGTACTGTATGTTGAAGCTGTTGTGAGGATTCGATCTTTCGAATAGTTAAATTCACCATCACTCCAGTTGATGATGACGAATAGTCGAATGCCTAAAATTCTTAGAAAATATCTTCAACGAATAGCCAGTTTAAATCAGCCTCTTGATAATTTGAACAATTAAACAGTCCGTTGAGTTTAAATATTTTCAATGCAACTAGATATTACGGCAAAGAATTTCTTATGAAACAATAAGACGAAAAAGTGAAGTGAAACATTTTCCTGTTAGCCATCTAGCACTGCATCAAATATATATTTTATAACAATCACCTAGCTATTTAGATTTGATGAGTATAACAACAAATATAACAATCAATAGCTATAGGAATATAGGCTAAGGTAAATGACCACATTTAATAGAGCAAAATGAAGTTTAATAGTTTCGAGTTTTTCAAACTAAAGTAGGCAGTCATCATGCAAGGAAAGGCAGCACCAAGTCACAACTTGCTCACTGGAAACTAGTTGTAAACTTATACTATTAGAATGAAGTTGAAACGAAGCTCGTGAAGAAAAGTAATAACATAGTAGCAATGCATTAGTCTTTTATATCAGGAGAGAATTTTCATGGCTATTGCGGAGCTCATCAGCGAATGTGAGTGCGTTTGAGAACCATTGTCTAGAACAATTAATGTAACAAAAACACATGCTATTTTCAAGTACATTTTTTTGGATTTAGGCTAATTAATTCTTTGAGTTCTAATTAGTTGGCTCTGGAGAGTTCTTTGTCTTGAGTTGTCTGCAGAAGTAGTGCCAATATCTCGTACGAATGGGGTCGTGAGTCGTGGAAAGAGCCTCGCAAATCTGAAACACACATAGTTAACATATCTTTGGAGTTAAGTGAAAATTATCACTTTTGACATCTGCTCACAACTGTTTCTTCATAATTTGGTTAATTTAGAAAAGTGGTTGACACTTGCAGCTTGACACGGAACCAAAATTCATATAGCTGACGTCAAAAATAATTGAGTAAAAGGGACTCAAAGAAGCAGTCAGAAAGGATGCAGAAAAGCTACTCCGTGAAAGCAGTCACACCAAGAAATGTGACTTTAAGGGACACAAATACCGGTGACTGCACTCACGGATGGAAGAGGAAAATGAAGAGGTGATAGCAAATGAAGCCTACATTTATTTACGCATTTTTATAGTGATACAAAAGACGTTAGTGTACTGAAAATTGAGTAATCTGTAACTAGAATGGTTGTTATATCAGAAAAAAAATTTTAATTGCTTTCAATTATAAAAGAAAGTTAGCTACTCGCAATGAAGATGAATATTTCCTGAAATTTTCAAGGCAAATTATTAAGTTAAACCCATTTTATCGCAAAAAAAATAAATCTGCATAAAACATTGAGTAAGTTGATCATATTAGGCGGCTTTGTCTCAATATCAAATGGTCACATTGCGTACCATTATTTTACCATCAGTTGGTTGTAAAGTGAAACATTGTTTGATATCAATTGGTCTGAATATCATTAACAACTGATAAGCTGTAGGGACGCGCAATTTTATCAAGTAGGGATGCACAAATCCAATACCAAATTTTTGCCGATACTTCTCAACAATGCAGATGCCGATATTTAGAAAAATGCCAATTCTTGCCTATATCAGAGTATGGGAGATTTTCAGGTATCAGTATCAGCAAATTACCAATATGAAGTATCGGTACTTGTATCGGGATTGATAATAATTATGGTATCGGTACAGTCCCAATAATTACGCCACCTGTCAAGCTGTGCGCGTGTTAGTAACATTTGAGTTCATAAAGGTTAGGCGAAGTAAAAGCTTGCTATAGCCAAAATCCTGGTGAGTGTAACTCGCTGTATTAGTCGGTTCCGTAGTGTCGTAGAATTCAATCCCTGGTCACTACCTAAAACCCAGATAAGATAAACTCTGTGACCCCTCCTATAGTGTACATAAAGCTAACATATGTGGGAGAGTAGAAAAGTAGAAACCACCTCCTTATTACCCAGTAGCTACTAGGAAGAACAGTACTCTGAATAATATAAAAGAGACAGAATAGGTAAGAACCAAGGTGAAAGAACAGTAGCACCACGGTTGGCACCCCAGACACACTTCCCACAGTGAGCCCAAAACAAGGAATTAGCTACATCAAAAATAGGCAATGAAGTATGGAAAGACTCTACCACTCACCTCCACAGCACTACTAAGAGCTTTCTGCTTCTCTGCTCCGTGGGGAAGCTTTTCTAGTCTGTAGCTAATGCAGTCTAAAATACCTGAGAAAGAGAGTTAAAATATATAGATACAAAGAGCCTTACTAATATAGAAGACATTTATTCAATTTAACCAAAATATTATTAGAAGGTATTCAAATTCTGAAACATCCAACACAAATTCAAAAGAACAAAGTAGTAGATAGTAGCTATGTGTTTATGCTCACCAATCAAGAGATGTGAACTGACATCACCTTTCTTCAGGTCTGGCACACTCTGGGCCACCTCTGTATCAGGGTACTTAGAATCTACTATTTCTTTGAGGAGTTCCACACACCAGTTCTCAAGTTGCTGCCAACAATCACTGAGTTCCACCTCCTCAGCAGATGTGTCTTGTAGTAAACTGTAATGGAGAACTAGTAATGATATACGGGAAAATTAATTAATATGTGAAGAGTCTGTATGATGTACTATCAGAGAAAAAAGTCCCTGTGATGATGTACTATCAGAGAAAAGAGTCACTGTGATGATGTACTATCAGAGAAAAGAGTCACCGTGATGATGTACCATCAGAGAAAAGAGTCACCGTGATGATGTACCATCAGAGAAAAGAGTCACCGTGATGATGTACCATCAGAGAAAAGAGTCACCGTGATGATGTACCATCAGAGAAAAGAGTCACCGTGATGATGTACCATCAGAGAAAAGAGTCACCGTGATGATGTACCATCAGAGAAAAGAGTCACCGTGATGATGTACTATCAGAGAAAAGAGTCACTGTGATGATGTACTATCAGAGAAAAGAGTCACCGTGATGATGTACCATCAGAGAAAAGAGTCACTGTGATGATGAACCATCAGAGAAAAGAGTCACCGTGATGATGTACCATCAGAGAAAAGAGTCACTGTGATGATGAACCATCAGAGAAAAGAGTCACTGTGATGATGTACTATCAGAGATGTTGAAGGCAACCTGTAACTTCAACACTGTTTGCATATTTCCCCGTTAATTTTATCCATTTCAAGCTAAGTAATAGTTACATTTCGAGAAATAAATGAATAACTAAAAATGATATAGTTATATTCTAAAAGCTTTCTAAAAAGATAAGGCTATAATGAAAAAATAGTATTACATATTGTGGGTTAATTAAACTCTTTATATTCTGAAAACGTGTCTGTTAAAAATGTATTACATTAATCGTTTGCAAATCTCTTAGCAAAAAGATTGTAAAGTTGCGTCTTGCACATTCCCTATAAGGAATACAAGCATGGCGTATACAATACGAGTTGATTAGCCAATGTAAGAATCTCCCAATTATGGATAATAAATGTCAAGCAAAGAAGTACTTAAATAAAGTGTTTATGTAAAGAGAGCTGTGAGATTTTCACAGAGAGTTTAGAATGGGTATAAAAACTGATGTTATACCTAGGGTGTGGTACCAGAGTCAACCTTGAATGGTTAGATTTCTCTGTACTTCCACACTATATATATTTGATATTTTTCTATCTAGAGTCAGTGGGGAATTAGAAACTCGTCACTCCCTAGGAGACTAACACTAGTTCTGTGCTCCTCTAGGCACAGAATAGTTTCTGTATTCTAGTAGTACGTTGTAGATTTTACTGTGTGTAAAACATTTCATCTGTATCACTGTACCAACTACTATTAAAAGATAACAGAATTGTTGTTCTCCTATCACTTGAATCCTTCAGTTTTCTTATGTCCATATACGTCCATATTCTAAATTGTCACGTTAAGAATTCCGTGAATCAAACCTCTTAATCGTAATAGAGATTAATAATAAATAAACGAAGACAAGAAATATTTAAAGAAGTTAACAGTTTAGTCGTTAACACATGTCAGCTTAAATATTAACGTTAACAGCATAAATATTAACATTGGCATCTTCTTGAGTGGATGCGTGATAAAGAGATATATGGATTACAAATGGAATAAGATAGACAGAAGTGATACAGTGAAAAACGAACTAAGTTAGTGAATTGTGGTGAAACTGCAAGAGTGTAATCGCAAGAGAACTCGTGAGGGTTTGTTACACTGGGCAGTAAAACGGATTGTAACTACAAGAAAACCCGTGAGGGTTGGTTACCATTAAATCTGTACCACAAGCACTAACGACGACGACGAGTCAAAAGGAAAGTTGATCACTGAGGAAACAGGAGTAGAGGAGAAGGTCACTGAAGAACTGAATAAAAGAAGAGTGAATTTGCCGGTGGTTCCTAACTAAACACAACATGAGTCATTCAGACAGTGACCCGGAAATACTATACGATCAACCAGATAGTGACATCGAAATCCTCTATTTCGCAATAGGCAAAAGGAGGATTACTACCAGTCACTACCCAGATAAGGTAAAGAAAATTAAAATTGAAAATCATCAATCGAACGTTCGCCATCCACTATTCACATGGTTGAACAAGACGGCAAGAGTGGAATTGCTGAGAATATCAAAGCCCTTAATAAAAGAGCTACAGGAAAACAGTGGCTGGATAAAAATGAGCGACTGTGAACAATTTATTGAAGCTGACGAACAACGACAGAAGAAACTTAATAAGTCTCCTGACTCCGAGAAAAGTGAAGTTTATAAATATGAAAACATCGATAATTGTGAAAAACGCATTATGGCTGACGACAAACGACGGAGGAGGATCTGTGATACCTCTCCTGACTGCGAGGAGGGTGACAGTAAGAAGAACCTGGCTAAAAGAATCCGTAAAGGACGTATAGAGGCGCTACAAGCACTACGGCTTACGTTAGAAGAAAGGGGGAAACAGAGAGAAGCCTGCAAGGACCTTTGCGATACAGTACAGGAGCATAATGAAGTAGCTCGACCAACCAGTGCATTCAGTTCACCAGACGAGCCAGAAGGTGATCAGCTGGGGTCAACGACCGCCGCATGCAGTCATGATGAAAATGCACTGGACAAACCTGAAGAACATCTAGACAAAAAACATCTCAATGGGACCTGAACCAGGTATACGGTATCGGGAATATTCCTCAATAAATGTTTTATTAACTTAGATGTTTGTTAAGTATATATTATTATATATATGAGTATCAATAGTGTTTAATATGAATGATAATAGTTCATCATGGATGATAATATAATATTAATACCGGTTATTGTGGTGTAAACCGAGGTAAAATAAGTTGATTTTCGCAAACTTAGAAAGAAGTTTTGCAGTAGATTATAACAGGTTTTTGAATGAAGGTCGCAGTAACTTTGTGGTAGAAAGTGAAAGTTTAGCCTATGTGGTTTTATTTTACTGATATATGCTATATGTTGGATATTGTTGGATGTAATTCACTAAGGATAATGAATGATAAGGCATTGTAATGTACTTATATATTGTATTTTGAATTATTGTTAACTTTTTAAGGTTGAAAAACATAAGACGTTGAAACGAGAGAATATTGATAAAAGATAATATGAGTTAATGTGTTCTAAATGTCTAATGCTTTTATTCGATATAAATGTAATTTTATACAGGAAATGTTGAATATTTCTGTAATTGTTTGGTCATATATAAAATAATTATATTTTGATTTCATGCTTGACTTTGTAACTATGTAACTATGTTATATTATAAATATTGGGTATTGATATTGAAGCTTTGTATGATACATGTATACTGTATTCTGTTCGGTTATTGAAAACATGATAACATGTTTTGAAAAAAAAGGGGGGGGCAGTGTTGAAGGCAACCTGTAACTTCAACACTGTTTGCATATTTCCCCGTTAATTTTATCCATTTCAAGCTAAGTAATAGTTACATTTCGAGAAATAAATGAATAACTAAAAATGATATAGTTATATTCTAAAAGCTTTCTAAAAAGATAAGGCTATAATGAAAAAATAGTATTACATATTGTGGGTTAATTAAACTCTTTATATTCTGAAAACGTGTCTGTTAAAAATGTATTACATTAATCGTTTGCAAATCTCTTAGCAAAAAGATTGTAAAGTTGCGTCTTGCACATTCCCTATAAGGAATACAAGCATGGCGTATACAATACGAGTTGATTAGCCAATGTAAGAATCTCCCAATTATGGATAATAAATGTCAAGCAAAGAAGTACTTAAATAAAGTGTTTATGTAAAGAGAGCTGTGAGATTTTCACAGAGAGTTTAGAATGGGTATAAAAACTGATGTTATACCTAGGGTGTGGTACCAGAGTCAACCTTGAATGGTTAGATTTCTCTGTACTTCCACACTATATATATTTGATATTTTTCTATCTAGAGTCAGTGGGGAATTAGAAACTCGTCACTCCCTAGGAGACTAACACTAGTTCTGTGCTCCTCTAGGCACAGAATAGTTTCTGTATTCTAGTAGTACGTTGTAGATTTTACTGTGTGTAAAACATTTCATCTGTATCACTGTACCAACTACTATTAAAAGATAACAGAATTGTTGTTCTCCTATCACTTGAATCCTTCAGTTTTCTTATGTCCATATACGTCCATATTCTAAATTGTCACGTTAAGAATTCCGTGAATCAAACCTCTTAATCGTAATAGAGATTAATAATAAATAAACGAAGACAAGAAATATTTAAAGAAGTTAACAGTTTAGTCGTTAACACATGTCAGCTTAAATATTAACGTTAACAGACTAAAGATTAACAAGAGAAAAGAGTCACTGTGATGATGTACTATCAGAGAAAAGAGTCACTGTGATGATGTACTATCAGAGAAAAGAGTCACCGTAATGATGTACTATCGGAGAAAAGAGTCACTGTGATGATGTACTATCAGAGAAAAGAGTCACTGTGATGATGTACTATCAGAGAAAAGAGTCACTGTGATGATGTACTATCAGAGAAAAGAGTCACTGTGATGATGTACTATCAGAGAAAAGAGTCACTGTGATGATGTACTATCAGAGAAAAGAGTCACTGTGATGATGTACTATCAGAGAAAAGAGTCACTGTGATGATGTACTATCAGAGAAAAGAGTCACTGTGATGATGTAGCTACTATCAGAGAAAAGAATCACTGTGATGATGTACTATCAGAGAAAAGTCACTGTGATGATGTACTATCAGAGAAAAGAGTCACTGTGATGATGTACTATCAGAGAAAAGAATCACTGTGATGATGTACTATCAGAGAAAAGTCACTGTGATGATGTACTATCTGAGAAAAGAGTCACTGTGATGATGTACCTACTATCAGAGAAAAGAGTCACTGTGCTGATGTACTATCAGAGAAAAGAGTCACTGTGATGATGTACTATCAGAGAAAAGTCACTGTGATGATGTACTATCAGAGAAAAGAGTCATTGTGATGATGTACTATCAGAGAAAAGAGTCACTGTGATGATGTACTATCAGAGAAAAGAGTCACTGTGATGATGTACTATCAGAGAAAAGAGTCATTGTGATGATGTGCTATCAGAGAAAAGAGTCATTGTGATGATGTACTATCATAGAAAAGAGTTACTGTGATGATGTACTATCAGAGAAAAGAGTCACTGTGCTGATGTACTATCAGAGAAAAGAGTCACTGTGATGATGTACTATCAGAGAAAAGAGTCACTGTGATGATGTACTATCAGAGAAAAGAGTCACTGTGCTGATGTACTATCAGAGAAAAGAGTCACTGTGATGATGTACTATCAGAGAAAAGAGTCACTGTGATGATGTACTATCAGAGAAAAGAGTCACTGTGATGATGTACTATCAGAGAAAAGAGTCACTATGATGATGTACTATCAGAGAAAAGAGTCACTGTGATGATGTACTATCAGAGAAAAGAGTTACTGTGATGATGTACTATCAGAGAAAAGAGTCACTGTGCTGATGTACTATCAGAGAAAAGAGTCACTGTGCTGATGTACTATCAGAGAAAAGAGTCACTGTGATGATGTACTATCAGAGAAGAGTCACTGTGATGATGTACTATCAGAGAAAAGAGTCACTGTGATGATGTACTATCAGAGAAAAGAGTTACTGTGATGATGTACTATCAGAGAAAAGAGTCACTGTGCTGATGTACTATCAGAGAAAAGAGTCACTGTGATGATGTACTATCAGAGAAAAGAGTCACTGTGATGATGTACTATCAGAGAAAAGAGTCACTGTGATGATGTACTATCAGAGAAAAGAGTCACTATGATGATGTACTATCAGAGAAAAGAGTCACTGCGATGATGTACTATCAGAGAAAAGAGTCACTATGATGATGTACTATCAGAGAAAAGAGTCACTGCGATGATGTACTATCAGAGAAAAGAGTCACTATGATGATGTTCTATCAGAGAAAAGAGTCACTGTGATGATGTCACACTGTCACAAATCATAATTTTCTAATTTCCAATGATTTTCAAATCATACAAATAGTTATGTTGTCGTGTACCACCCAAAGCCAATTTTAAAATATCCAAAAGCATTAGTTACTATTAGTAAACAGTTTCTCTTTTGATTTACTGAGTCAGAGAACTGTGAAAAGATCGGCACAAATACTTTTCACTCACTGTACATTATGCAAATGAGGAAATGAAGTCAACATTGTGCAGTAGGTAAGGAAGAACATTTGGTTGCACAATGGTATTTATCATTGAGTAATGTGGTTATTGGTAATTATCTTAGCTGTAGTTAAATGATTTATTGTCTCATAGATCTGTAGTAAAATATGGTACCAGAATTATTTTCATCTCTCACCCTTTAATGTAAGTCCAGGGGCTTTCATTGTTAGCCATTTGCTTTATAGCTTTTTTGACAAATTCCATTTCTTTCTTTAGTACAGCTAGAGTGAGTCCTGATGTCCTACTCAAGACGAAGTAGCGATGGTTCCATGCTGAGTTGTTAAGAATGTCGTAGGACAGTAACTTCTCTATGAACTCCAGCTCTCCCTCGTATATTCTGAGAAAAAAAGTGTGTGTAAACTTTAGGATAAACTTCAATTTGACGAAGTACATTTTGTCAATTGGTTTATAGCTATAGCTAGAAAATATAGTCTAGAATATGTAGCTAACATGATAAGGATAACGAGAAGGAATCAAATGCATAAATATTAATTTCATGTATTTAGTTACCCCTTAGCTACAACTAGCTAATTCATTCATATGAAAAAAAATCTGCACATAAATTACTGACAATATAATTGTTGAAAAGAAAAAAATAGGTACACTAAAAAGAACAGAAATTACAGTCAGAACAGATGTCATGAAAACAATAACATCAGGGACAGATGTTATGAAAACAATAACATCAGGGACAGATGTCATGAAAACAATAACATCAGGGACAGATGTCATGAAAACAATAACATCAGGGACAGATGCTATGAAAACAATAACATCAGGGACAGATGTTATGAAAACAATAACATCAGGGACAGATGTTATGAAAACAATAACATCAGGGACAGATGTTATGAAAACAATAACATCAGGGACAGATGTTATGAAAACAATAACATCAGGGACAGATGTTATGAAAACAATAACATCAGGGACAGATGTCATGAAAACAATAACATCAGGGACAGATGTTATGAAAACAATAACATCAGGGACAGATGTTATGAAAACAATAACATCAGGGACAGATGTTATGAAAACAATAACATCAGGGACAGATGTTATGAAAACAATAACATCAGGGACAGATGTTATGAAAACAATAACATCAGGGACAGATGTTATGAAAACAATAACATCAGGGACAGATGTCATGAAAACAATAACATCAGGGACAGATGTTATGAAAACAATAACATCAGGGACAGATGTTATGAAAACAATAACATCAGGGACAGATGTTATGAAAACAATAACATCAGGGACAGATGTTATGAAAACAATAACATCAGGGACAGATGTTATGAAAACAATAACATCAGGGACAGATGTTATGAAAACAATAACATCAGGGACAGATGTCATGAAAACAATAACATCAGGGACAGATGTTATGAAAACAATAACATCAGGGACAGATGTTATGAAAACAATAACATCAGGGACAGATGTTATGAAAACAATAACATCAGGGACAGATGTTATGAAAACAATAACATCAGGGACAGATGTCATGAAAACAATAACATCAGGGACAGATGTTATGAAAACAATAACATCAGGGACAGATGTTATGAAAACAATAACATCAGGGACAGATGTTATGAAAACAATAACATCAGGGACAGATGTTATGAAAACAATAACATCAGGGACAGATGTTATGAAAACAATAACATCAGGGACAGATGTCATGAAAACAATAACATCAGGGACAGATGTTATGAAAACAATAACATCAGGGACAGATGTTATGAAAACAATAACATCAGGGACAGATGTTATGAAAACAATAACATCAGGGACAGATGTTATGAAAACAATAACATCAGGGACAGATGTTATGAAAACAATAACATCAGGGACAGATGTTATGAAAACAATAACATCAGGGACAGATGTCATGAAAACTGAAACATCAGTTAACATCAACTAACGGAATTTTTTTACTATGTAGAGACAGATCTTATGAAATTGATAAGGTTAATGCTATTATTATGGTCAATTGTGCAGCTAATAAATATATGAATGCTATGTCACAATGATATTCTGACAGATAATTAATTAATTATTAATAAAACAAATAAGAGGCGGCTATTTAAATAATATATGTTGGAACTAAAAAATATTTTATTATCTTATATATAACAGCTAGGTACTTTGTTCAATCAACACGTTGACCGCAATGTGTACCATATATGCACACAGAGAACTTTCCTAACTGGCAAAGTGTACATAATATGGTACATGCATCAAAAATCAATAGATTTCTTAAATTAGATGTGTATCGGTTGATATTAGAAATTTGAAGGAATGATGTATTTTGACAAGAAGGTAAATAACTAAAATGAATATAGATCATGAAAAATATGTGTATTTATAACTATTACTGGCAAAAATGTGAACCAAAAATAAAGCAATTTAAATTAGTGGAATAGGAAATATTTTTATATAACAATACAAAATCTAGAAAAATATAATTTGGTATAACAAAATAATGTCCAAGATTACTTGCAACAAATCAAAAATCATTCAAATAGTAGGATATTTGAAATTAGCAGCATTATTTCGAATGTGTGACACCAAAACAAATTATAGCTACACAAGTAAGGGTTAGCAGAGGGCAAGAATTCTCCTGCATCTTCTGGGATATAAGAGAGAATCATTCCTCTTATCTTTCCAATTAAACACCTTTACTTTGCTTGCGTTCTGTTTTGATACCATTCCTTCATTTTTCAGTTTTGAGTTCAGAAATGATTTCGGTACAATTTTTCTCTGACATTTCCACACTAACAATTTCTCTCTCTTGGTAGCTTCCCAGCTAGTGAGAGTAATCTGAAAAATTGTCTGCTGAAATGTCTCAACCCTGTCCCAAGTTGGCACAACTGGAAAACGACCAATTCAGAGAGGATAAATGTGCCCTCTCATTCCGTATTTCCAATGTTGTAACTGTGCTATAGCCCTTTGGATGAGGGCTTTATCGAATGCTCTTCCTTTCTGGTAAAAGACCATACCCTTTGTGTGCTACTCACAGGAATCAAAGAATCACTAGCTAACATGTTTTTTTATGATTTTCTACATGTGAATGTTCATCCAAATTCTCAAAAGAATCCTCTGCAATTTCTTACTGATCACTATTGTCGGAACTGCTTGCATTTGCAGTTAATTCCAAGTTCGAGCTATAGCTATGCAGTAAAATCCGAGTTGTACTACTACTAAATTCTTATCAATTTTTAGGATAGAAATTTGAAAGATTCATCTTCCTTAACATTAGGGTATTTTCTAGTAGCTAAAACATAAATTGATTGTAAAATATAACTAATATGTAGCTACAAATATATATCGTTTATATCATGCACATTTGTGTTCACATCGCTAATAATTACAACTGTGTTTATTACGGGGAACTGAACTATAGCTACATGTTCTCATTGGCGTGGCTTAAAAGAGTACACATCGCTCATAATAGTAATAGTGATAATTATAGGCGATGTGTAGCTATCAAATATTGTCACTAGTTTGAACTAGATTTAGTAAAAGAACTAACCTTTGAGCTAACTAACAGCTAACAAAACCGCGCTTTGATAACTGCACCCTAATTGATGTAATATATGTTTAAAACCTATGGTCAGTAGAGCAAACATGCTTGATTAGCAATCGCAGTCAACGTGTCAAGTAAATAATTTTTTCTTATCTTTTGTCATATTTAAGTATAGGCTAAATTCTACAGATACTTTGTTACTGCAGTGCGCACAAGTGAGTAATGTGCAAATAAAATGTAACTATCAGTTTATTTAAATGCATTCAAACATGATGAGATAAATAAAAGGCATTGGGTTCTTACTTGAAAGTTCGCAGTGCCCATTGTCGATGCTCCCATGCGTGATAATTCTTTGAATCGAGAGCAAATATCATCTCTGTTAATCGAAGCTCCTTTGATGAGTCACCGACCCATTCAACTATAACTCGTCTATGGTGCCTGTGGGAATGGAATTGAAAAAATAATGGTAATTATGACTCAAATAGCTAGGTGGGATATCCCATTCTCTTCAGGAAATATTTTCCACAGAACTGAGCCAGGCTATACCATTATAGCTCACTATAATAATATTAGCCAATTCATAGGTTTCTTCAACATAAGTTGGAAGCTTCGAGAATTTCATAAATCTTAAATGTCTTCCCTTTCCAATATCAAATAGAGGGAAAATTGCCAATAGAACTAGCAATGGAATTATAAATAAAACTTTACATACCATCTAACTATAAACAAAACTTATCTTATAATTGTTAATTAAAATCAAGAGAAGCATTACTACACAATTATATATTCTTAGAAAATGCAGTGTATAGCTAATATAATTGACATCAGTCAATTTGATTACATGGTATTTCAGGTGTTAAATAATTTTCTTACACATAATTATGAGCACTAAAACCATACCAATACTAAAAAAAGATATTAAAAGTAGCTAATGATTTATTAAACTGACACACTATAAAAAATATTCAACTTGAGTCATGTGAGCTTAATTTAATCATACTAAGAATTGAAGTGACTTTACTGTCATCTAATGGTATAAAGTTAGGTAAATTATCAACAAATGACAAATTTGAGATATAAATGTTGAAGGTACTAACCAAACTTGATAATTTTTAGGATTAGTTTCTATCATCTCCCGGCAGAAATTCAACTCCTCTTGCAGATCTGCTTTGATGTGCTTCAATATCATCCTCCTGTGGGATTGGGAATTGGGATCAATGAATTGATTAGCTACTGAGGAAGAGCAGTTTTCTGACAATTTGTGCTTTGCTGCTGTTCAATATTCCAAAAGTTAACCTCTGGCTCAGTCATAAGATATTATTTTGCAATTCTTATTGCTGAAAAGGCTTTACATTTAACAGAATTAACAAACGAATAATATATACATAGCTAGTCAATAAAACATTTATACCATTATATATTTCAATAATCCTTCTTTGCAATAAGAATTTCAAGTCTTTGAATTAGCTATCAGTAGAAGATTAGTGATCTTATCTACATTGAATAGTGGTATCATCACCTGTACTGCCAGACAGTGTAATTAGCAGCATTAAACTCTATGCAATCCTCAGTGAGGTGTAACGCTCGCACTGACATCTCACCAGCCGCTACAACCCCTCTGAAGTAATCAAATGCATCCACAACTGCAAAGAAAATAATTTGTATCTGTATTTCCTTGTCAAATGATATTTATTAATAAAAAATTAAAAGTTAAACAGGTAGTCACATATTTTCCAGTAGCAACTTGGGCTAGATGATACGACTGTGATATTTCACTGAAACTGATTACGATATGTAAGAGAATTAGAAAATAATACTCACACTCAGGAGAGTAGGCAATCTGAACAACAGGGTTTGGTCCATCATTCTGTTTGATAGGCTTCAAATCAGACCACTCCTTCCTGTCTTTGTAAAGTACATATTCTTCTTTGGAATAATCAGACATTTCAAAGAGTAACAAACTAAAATCTAAATCTAACTAAATTGGATAAATTCAGTTAGACAATGTTCAGTGTAGGTGTATATGGGTAAAATTGGTGGATAATTAGATACTTTACGTAGTGTGTAAAAACGCACGTTGCATTGCATAAAAACACCTAACCTCTTTGAGTATTCATCTTCACACAGAAATGTCTAATAATTATTTTTTCACCAGTTGAACTGACATTATTATCATACAGTATCTACCCCTAACCCATATGGTAATACACAAACAATTTGGTTAGCATGGCTAACTATCGTATCTATGTTACTGCAATTTGCGGTAAAATGCTTAAGGACACCCACCTCAACGCTACCGAGTGAAAAATAAGTTTTGGTTGAATTTTGGTACATTTAATTCATTCGCTACTTTGAACTTCAATCACAGAGAAATAGCACAAAACACAATTATTTTATTCGGCGGTGAAAAGTCCGGCGGGGAATGATCCAGCGGGGAAAAGTCCAACGGGGAATGGTCCGGCGGGAAAAAGTCCAACGGGGAATGGTCCGGCGGGGAAAAGTCCAACGGGGAATGGTCCGGCGGGGAAAAGTCCTAGTGCCGTTAAACAGAATGCTATGTTTCATTTAGATGAAGCCACATACGTAATAATTGAATCGTAAAATTAAAAGCTAATAAAATTTCTGACCTATTCAATAACCTACTCTATATAATAGCACAATATATAATTTTGCAATATTAGGAATTGTCACTGCAGTTGCACAATGTAACTTTAAAACGATTATAAAATACTAAACTTTTTTTGTACAGTCCAAATATATATGCCACGTCAATCCAAATTAAAATATTACTATAGTCGGTTAGCTATATAATATTTTCTTTTATCCCTTGTTTGTAGAAAACAGAATATTTTAGGGATAATAATTATAAAAATGTAACTTTGGGACATGTCTCACACTTGTTACCATTTTGTTGTAAGTGTAAGTCGTGATTTTTTAATAAGAGCGGGGTATGCCTGTACTCTATCCATCTTAATTCCCTGTTTTCATTCATTCCTGTATCTCTTATTGCATATTTTTTTGAAGGAGTTTAAAGTAGTTATAAGTTATTTTATACTTTGTCCCCTGGATTAATTTTCAATTCTAAAAATCATAAACGTTTCAATCACAGACACTCATGTAACTATTTCTATCTACATCCAATTATCAGATATGTATTCAATTAGCTATTTAAATTGTGTACTTTAGTTAAAATTAAACATGTTCATCTATTTTATCCACCCTCCTTTTCCCCAATGGTAAGAAACTCAGGTGGGAAAGGAGAGTGGGTCACACTGGGAGTGCCAGGGGACAAATTTACAGTTAACTAAAAACAATAGGGAAAAGTACTGGGCGTTTTCTTCGGAACACCATCCTCCTTTTATGGGAACGAGAGTCGGCCCTACTGGAAGGACTAGGGGACAAATACACAGTTTATCTAAAAAAACAATGGGTAGAAGTGCAGGGCGTTCTCTTTGGAACACCACCTTCACTTTTCCACTGGTAAGAAACTCAGGTGGGGAAGGAGAGTAAGTCCTAGGTACTGGAAGGGCAGGGGAAGCCTTGACCCACCTTCAATGGGTTACCTGACCAGCCATGTCAAGGTTTCATTAATAAATTCAGTAGCTTGACCCATTATATAAATTATAAGATTATAGTTCATATGAAAATGGAGGAATCTATTAGCATTAAGAAAATAACAGGTAGAGAAGCAAGGCCAGGTTAAGCAGGTATTATCAATAGGGTATTTCCAACTAAATATTTTACAAGTTTTTGAACTCGTTTAATTGTTGCCAAAATATTCAGGAGAATAATTTCAAGGCCTCAATAGTGCCGGATAAACTTCACAACTTCATGCATCTTTTGCAGACTGGCTTGAAGGTGCTGCTTATTCACAAATATGTTTGCCAATAACATCCAAGATACAAGAATTATTCCCTGAATCGGACTTCTTTTTTTGCCGAAACTGATATGGACTGTTCAGGGCTACAGTATCTAAAAGATGAGCGGAGCACTACAATACGGCGCACCACTGTACTTTCTATCAATGGTCTCAACATATATGGCTGTTATGTATCCGCTAGTTTGCTGTTCTCAGTGTTCTGCACACTTCATGATTGTTTAAAGACCTGGCATGGGGGTTTGGCCATTTGGGGTGGGGCACCCCCCCTCCCATTTTTTCTACCTAACTGATAAGTTCTTATTTACACCTTAGATTGAAAGTTTACAGTAATTACCCCATAAAATTAAAATCATTACAGTTTTCTATGATAAATTTTATTTTCTAAATTTCTAGTCCAAATTTAACATCTCAATCAAAGAATTAAACTGTGTAGTATAAACACCAGTCTGCAAAGCATGCACAATCAGTCTCCAGATATTTAATCTCTGAAGATTTGTGAATTTCTCTCCAAAATGACCAAAAAAAAATCTCAAAATTCTCTCTCCTAATTATATGTAAACAACTAAAAACAGAAATTAAATAGGAAATTGTTACCAGATAATTCAGGAGACTAATTTCAAGGCATCAATAGTCACCAGATAAACTTCACAACTTCATGCATCTTTTGCAGATTGGTATAAACATTGGATTCATGTATCATCAGATGTCAGTCATAAATTTGATACAACAATTATCAAATTCACTCCATATATCATTAATCTTCATTAAAATTACCTAGGTATCTATTATCTAATAGAACATACAGTGGTGCGCCATCCATGTTACAGAGTAATGAGAGTATGTCAGTTAAAGCCAATTAATTGGCTTAGATTTCATTCATTTCAATGATTTCAAAAGGTCAAAACTCATATGTCTAATTGGCTTAACATTTTGAATTAATTCCTATGTTCTCATGTTAATTTTGGCTTGAAATCTTCAAAAAATGAGCCAAATTGGCTTGGCTAAGAATATTTGAAATTTTGGCTCAAGAACTGACTTACAATTTTCCAGCCTCTGAAACATGATGCACACTGCACCGTACTGTGGTGTGCACTGTGCCGCTCAGCTTTTAGGATACACATCGTTCAGGGAAGTCTGCAGAATGCGTCTCTTCTCCCGCAGAGATTTTATTTTGAGAGAGAGTCACCAGTCTACAGAATATGGGAGATATTTGGGATATTCTCTCCGAACAATTTTGAATTAATTCCTATATTTACATTAATTTTGCTACGAACACCCAAGTAAAAAAGCATGTCCAAACTCCGAAACTCGCCATTTTAATGGCGCGTTTGTGACAGTTATTTTGACCTCTTCAATTGCAAATGGCGAGTTATATCTATTTTTCTCCTATGCTACAATGTTACTTTGTTGAATTTTGGAGAGAGCTGGAGAGGCAAATGGTGAGTTTATGAGACATACTATTTTACTTGGACGAACACTTCTGAATTAATCCCTATAATTTAGTTATTTACATTAATTAATTTAATTTTGCTACGAACATTTCTGAATTAGTCCCTATATTTACATTAATTTTTCTACGAACAGAATAAGAGATCTCTAAAAACACTTTACCAGTTTCTGCAGAGTGACACAGACTGGGAGAGTCACTCTCTCAGTTTCTCAGACTCTCAGCAGCAGATTCAAAATCTCCTGCAGCTAAATAATAATTAATGGTAACATAGGAATTAATTCAAAATCTCCCACGGCTAAATTAATGGTATCATAGGAATTAATTCATTATCTTCCGCAGAGAACTCCAATTTCTAAAATTCAATCAAAAATTTAAAACTCCAGCAGAGAGTCTTGGAAAAATATTCCATAAGATATTTCAAGGCTGGTGGACAAATTCCAGAGAAACTGTCCTGAGATGTTACCAAGAACTCCTTCTGCCAGTCTGCAAAAGATGCATGCATGAAGTTGTGAAGTTTATCCGGCAACTGTTGAGGCCTTGAAATTCTATGTTTCAAAGTGTGCAACAGTGCAAGTCTGTATTTGGTGCACAAAATCCCACTGACTTTTCTAAAAAGCTTTGTATTTTTTTTTTTTGTATGACTTATCGTCAGGAGTAAAGCTATGTATATTAGCACTCCATTTAAAAAGATTCCAAGTCACCATACATAATTAAAATCATATATATTTATCTAGTTCATCATAACATCGTCTGAAAAATGATCATGTCAGAGTTCAGAAGACAAGACCGTTGCTTCACATGCTCCACTTAGAATAAAAAAAAAAACTTTATTTCACATAAAAATATTAAAAGATCTACTTACTACACAGGACATAAAAATAACTAAATGCAACTCATGGACCACCCCAGCACATCTGATCAAGCTATACACCTTTAATAATTTAACAGCCTAAGGTATCTTATACTCTCTTTCCATTTAAAAGAGAGAAAGAAACCAAAATATATATATATATATATATACTATATAATATAATAGGCATCACATCAGTGAAACACCAGAAACCAGAAGCATTACTTGCATTATTTTCAAGTAAGCCCTGTGATAATCCGGCAAAATCACACTACCCTAACATACCTAACTCTCACTATCAACATACCTAACTCTCACTATCAACATACCTAACTCTCACTATCAACATACCTAACTTTCTCTATCAACATACCTAACTTTCTCTATCAACATACCTAACTTTCTCTATCAACATACCTAACTTTCTCTATCAACATACCTAACTTTTCCCCCAGTCTGCAGAAACTGGTTAAGTGTTCGTAGAGATCTCTTAATCTGTTCGTAGCAAAATTAATGTAAATATAGGAATTAATTCAGAAGTGTTCGTAGCAAAATTAATGTAAATATAGGAATTAATTCAAAATTGTTCGGAGAGAATATCCCAAATATCTCACATATTCTGCAGACTGGCTTTTCCCTATCAACTTAGCATAGCTCCTCACCTGACATCCATTATCATTTTTATAATTTCATTTCTCTTCATCCAAATTTTCTTTAGGTACCTATCTTTTCAATTTCCTTATACATACACCATCCTCAAATCCCAACATCTTCTTAACACTAACACCCTCAACTTCAAATTCTTCTCTAATTCCTAATAGTCTTGGACATTCTGAGATGAAATGTTCTAAAGTCTCCAGTTCAGCATCACAAAGCTGGCACTTGACTTCTCCCCCCTCAAATCTGTTCCTCCAGTTTAATTTCAGGCTATTTGATCTAGCTTTAAAAAGTAGGTTTGACTCATAAGTATTGTCATAGAATACTTCTTGATAGATCTTTTTCTTACCTTCCCGATAAATATAAAGGGTACTTTTTTGCTCAAGCTCTTGTCTCCATTCCCTTTGCAACCAATCATCAACTTTCCTATTCACATCACCTTCACTCATATTTTTCAACTCGGATAATTGATTTAAATTAACATAATCTTTATATACAAGTAGCTTCCTTCCAAATGAATACCTTCCCTCAACAACAATTTCTAGCACCTTCTGCAAGATTTCATTTTCACACTTATAGATATGTTGCACATACTTCAATTTACTTTTGAGGTCTCTAGCCATGATTGTTGCAGCTCCCATATCACCTCGCATTGCAACCATGAACCAGAGGGGCATATCCTGGTGCACCTAAAATTTTTCTCCATACTTCATCTTCACTTCTTTGAAGTTTATTCAGCTCCGTCTTACTCCATCCAATCACTGAACTTCCGAAAAGCAAATTTGCCAATACCACAGTTTCCCAGTATGTTTTGCCAACCATTACTTTGTTGCATGACCGCTCAATTACAGAGTAGGTCATGTTGGACATTTTCTTAGCCTCTCTCATTTTACTGAACCAAAACTGAACCAAAACTGCTACTCTAACTAAAACACGGGAAAAAGTCATGACTGTGCACCAATGAGGTAGGTACCTACTGCATTCATATGTGGTTACCTCACCCGTATTCGGGTGTCACAGGTACATTTGTCCTATAACTTTTTTATATGGGCAGCTATGAAGTTCAAACTTATACAATGTTTGAACTATATCAATACCGATAATATCCTGTGAAAATATTGTCAATTAATTGAAATTTGAATTATTAAAGATCCTTTTTATTTCATGAAAATCGTATCCTAACTGTAACATTTCCGGCTTTTAGAATTTTGTTATGTAGATTTTTGATCCGCTATGGTTCTGTTACGTTAACTTCATGATTGTTTAATGACCTGGCAGGGGGATTCGGGGGGCGGCACGCCTCCCGATATACATTTATTAATGAGACGGCATTAAGGAGACTTTTTACTGTTCTGGGCCGGTGGGTCAACGTCGGGGCTGTGCTGGCCCGATACACCAATGGGCCATGACAGCTTTGGCCCAGAGTTTCGTTCTGAATTGGGCCAGCGTTGGCCAAACATTGAAATGTTTACTGGGACATTGATTATGAAATTGTTCAGTTTTAGAGTAGAGCAAGATCTCATCACAAAAGCCATGTCACTATTTAGAAACAAGTTGCTAATGATGTACAACCTAGAATACCTTCAAATTGTGCTTATGTTTTAGATCAGTGGTTCTTTAACGGGGTTGCGCGGCAACCTTTTGGGGCCTGGATAGTAGTCCGGTCAAACTAGAGAAAAATAGGAAAAAGTATTAGAAAGCTAATTTTTACATATGTTACTTTATAGGTGTTGTTATATCACAGAAAAAAGTTTACCACTTTATGTCATTGGATTTGAAAAAGTTATTGAAGAAATTCATTTTTAACGCTTAAAAACAGTGTTTCAATATCCGTGAGTTTTTTTGAAAAACCTTTCTGGTTAAAAAATGTCATTCCTTTGCTAATTACGGCTAATGAAACGCTTTTTATTTATATTTTACTTATAAGTCTACACAGTACTATCATTTAAATCATATTCCATACAGTTATGCCAGGATACTCCTCTGCATTGACCACAAATATTGCAGCATCGCAAGGAAATATCTGAATCAGGTACAAATTTTTGTACTACAATCCCCTTTACAGTTGCATCTGATCATTTTCAAGAGGGAATATGGGGCAGGGTGTTTGGAAGTGTAAATTAGCATCAGCTTTTCATTTTCAATTCTCCACCTAAATTCAAGAGCATTCAAATCATTCCCTATCCCTGCTTGAACCTGATGGAACACTCTCAGTCTCACCGAATGGAATGTTGGGCAGAGCATCTCAGGCTAAAGAGATTTATTACTAGACACTAGTACACACTTTATTAATATACCCCCATAATCGATGGTGATTGAGATTCGATGATTTTGTTACTCCATGTAATAGTAAAAGCAATCTTTCACCAGCATGCATGGGATGTATCATCTTTTTGAGGTATACTGTTGAGAAAAGGCATCATATCTTTTTGAAATTAGGATTAGTTCTTCTCTTTTTCAGTGCTACTCCCTTCCCAATGGAAAGTACCCTAGAGGTTGTATCGCATCCTAGAAGTGCATGTATTGGCAATGTTTAGTCCAAGTGCTTGATACATGCTTGATGTTTCATATCTTACATGAATCACCTTTGTCCGATATTAGTATGATGTCATGTAAACCAGGAGAAGTGACATTCACGTGATGGATCAGTAACACTAACTTCTCAATAACCACAGTGTCGTGAGTTTCAGATGTTCTTAGAGTTGTTAATACAATCAGCAAATCCGCGTCATCCGTTGCTTGAAGTGACTTCACGTTATTGCTATTGAAGTCTTCTAGAAGCAATTTAATGAATTGTTATTGTATAACATCGAAATGACAGTTACATTTGTCAAAGTTATAAGCACATAGTTTGTAAATTGCGTACCATTTCTAAATTCAAAGGAGAGACCCTTCTGCCAAGATATTCGATTTATCAATGAGCCTCCATCTAAAACATAGGCACAATTTGAAGGTATTTCAGGTTGTACTTCATTAGGAACTTGTCTGAGTTGAGATTTATTCATCTTTATCCACCAACGAAGAAGGATCAGTAGACAATTCCTGAAAAAAATCTGCTTCATTGGAACATCACTGCCAATCCCTTGAACTAAGGTAATAATCTTTTGAAAGAAAAGCTGTGGGTCAACATTGACTATGAAATAGTCAATTTCACAGTAGCCATGTCACTATTTGGAAACAGGTTGCTAATAATGTACAACCTGAAATACCTTCAAATTGTGCCAATGTTTTAGATGGAGGATCATTGATAAATTGAATCTCGTGGCAGAAAGGTCTCTGAACAGCATAACCGCGTATAAACGGCTTATTGGTACCGGCAATACTTACCCTGCAAACATGTCCGAATCTATTCATTGATTTATTATTACTTCAATATTGATTTTTATGCTTCTCCATTCACAATTACAGACTATACAATTAAAAAAATGTTTACTAAATTTTAGGTTAAAATAATAATATATTTTACACCATATTAATTCCAAGAAAGAGTAAGTTTACAAGCGCATTACAATTCTCCCAAAATAAAATTATAATATATTGCATGGCAGTTGTCCGCATGGCAGTTGTCCACTATGGCAGTTGTTCGCATGGCAGTTGTCCGCTATGGCAGTTGTCCGCAAGGCAGTTATCTGCATGGCAGTTATCTGCATGGCAGTTGTCCGCATGGCAGTTGTCCTAGAGCCCAATTATACGAAGTTTATGCTTAGAACTTTCACAAATCACAAATTTAACTGTCGTTTTCGATGTTATACAAGTACCTAAGCTCTCAACCAAAGATGTGACACATTTCCGGCGTTGAAAGGGAAAGGCCAGTTGTTCAAATATAGAAGTCAGAAAAAAGGCGGTGCTGAATGTTAAGATAGAAGATTTTTGAAGAATGAGAGCAATAAAGAACAATTCATTAAATTGCTTCTAGAATTTGCTGATTGTATTAACCAGCTAAGAACATCTGAAACTCACGACACTGTGGTTATTGAGAGGATATTGATCTATTAGTGTTACTGGTCTATCACATGAATGTCACTTCTCCTAGATAAGGAACATCAAGCATGTAATCTGGCCGAAAACGAGTTTGCCAAAACCAAATTCTGGGAAAACCAATTCACTGAACCCTAATTCGCCGAACCGGATTCTCCTAATACGAATTTGACGGTACTAGGACAGAATGCCTACGGACAAAATGCCTACGGACAAAATGCCTACAGACAAAATGCCTAACGGACAGAATGCCTAACGGACAAAATGCCTAAAGGACAAAATGCCTAACGGACAAAATGCCTAACGGACAAAATGCCTAATGTACAAAATATATGAATAAAGAAAATGGAAATTGTAAAATAGTGACGTAAAAGAATGTTGCCAAGTGAATAAAAGAATTAACTCCATATTTAAATAAAAGGGCAGAATAGAAAACATTGATGTGATAACTGTAATGGATTGATTATTGGTAAATAAAGAACAGAATACATTATACTGTAATATAACTTATCATAATTGAACATCAAATAATATTTTTTTTAATTTCTGTAAAACATAAGAAAAAAATGTATACTACGTCCCAGTTACAACTCATAAAGAATACAGATTTTTTTCCATCGGAACTTCTAATACTATAAAGGTAGTTCAATAAAACAAATATCGGCGGCATTTTTTATAAGCAGAGTAGTTAATTGCATGTCAGTACTAACTTATATAAACATTGTAATTACTTAACTTGCTTTAGAATATCAAAAGCAACTATAAACATCACTATAGATTGAAGATGATTATAGCTATCTAAAAGAATAAACAATATTAAAAGAATGAGAATAGAATAAGATGATTATAGATATCTTTATAAAAATGAAAATAGAAGAAGATGATTATAGATATCCAATAAAAATGGCAAGATGTAGGAAGATTATTTTTTTAGAGCGATTTGATAAATAGAGCAAACACTTTAGTGAAAAATCACAAACACAGTGAAATGAAATAAGAGAGTGTTTACACTAAGCACGCTGAGTTACAAATGTTCATATTCAATGTGAAAGTGATTTAATGAACTATCTCTGACACAAAATTCTTTGTTCCCACTTGGTCTAACTTATTTTAAATTTTGGTCCACAACTTCAATATTTGAAATAAGTATAGATGCATTTTAGGCATTTGGTCCGTTAGGCATTTTGTCTGTTAGGCATTTTGTCCGTTAGGCATTTTGTCCGTTAGGCATTTTGTTCGTAGGCATTTCGTCCGTAGGCATTCTGTCCGTAGGCATTCTGTCCGCGCACGGAATATGACAAACCCAAATTGGTCGAAAATGGGTTCGCCGAAATGAGGTTTTGCCGAAAGCCTAATAATCCGAAAGACTTATTTAAAACAAAATGTAAAATTACACAAAAGTTACGGAAAAGAATCGAAACAACGAAATCATAACCCTTATACACACAGAGAAAGGATTAGTTGAATCAAATCATATTTGATTTGTTTTGACTAAATTTTATGGTTTATCTGTGCGCCTACCTACGTGGTGAGTTGCAGGTACTATTTGAAATGAGTTAAATTGACGTTGGTTAAACCAACACATATGTGATTTGATTATTTTTAATTCCCGATGGTCACAACAACTATCTGTGATAGTCAAAACTACTCGTGATGGTTGAACCAATTAAATGTAATGGTTAAAACAACTACAAAACAAGGTTACATCAACTACTTGTGTATGTTTCTCCAATCGCTCCTATGTGTTATACCAACTACTCGTGTAGGTTATACCAACTACTCGTGTTGGTTATACCAACTACTCGTGCAGGTTATACCAACTACTCGTGTAGGTTACATTAACTACTCGTGTAGGTTATATCAACTACTCGTGTGTAGGTTATATCAACTACTTGTGTAGGTTATATCAACTACTCGTGTTGGTTATATCAACTACTCGGGTTGGTTATATCAACTACTCGTGTAGGTTATATCAACTATTCGTGTTGGTTATATCAACTACTAGTAAGCTAAGTAAATGTATATCAACTATTAGTGTAGGTTGAAATATCGGTCCGGTTAGCAGTAGCCAGACTTTTTACATGACTTTTTCAGTCACTATATATTTGCTCTATTAAATTATAATCTCGAGTTAGGTCCCGGTATCAATTAGATTAGACTATAAATTTTCTAAGACCAAATCTAACATGTTCATTTATTTTCTACTTTTGCTTCTGTGATATGAGTACTATTTTGATTTTAAAAAATAATTGATCACCTAGACCTATCCTTGCTTTTTGAAATGTTTTCGATCCGATGAATTGATATATCCATGGCTATTAGTTGTAAATTAATAGATTAGATTGAATAAGTAAGTTCATCAGGTCAGTTTATGAATAAGTAGTTAGATGACGTAAATAACTTTACATAGTGATAAATATTTAGGCTAGATGAATTAATTAACCAGGCTAGATTACAAAAGTTGATAGAATAAATCTTTGATATGCTGCAATTATACTATAACTTAATGAATAATAATAAAGCCTTTATCTTCTAAACCATATTTTAGTGCAATTCATCTTTCTCATAGGCACTGATTTAGAAATATGCTAATAGAATTACCAAGGTCAAATTGAAAACGAAATATAAACATTTAAGTTTTAGATTTATTATTTAGAAGTACAATTTGAATTCTCGTCACTGTCTGTTACGACTATAACTTTCCAATTCCTGAAATAAAAGATTCGTATATTAATATATATTCAGAGATGGGCGGGAATGTACTTCCCAAGTACCAAGTTAAAGTACTAAGTAACAAGTAAGTACTTCAAGTACTACTTGAATGACTTTCCAAAAAGTACTTTGAATAATTACTTTGAAGTACTTGTTACTTTCCAAGTAAAAAGTACCTTTCAAAGTACATTTGAAGAGTTTGGTTCCAAAACGCGATAAACGCCACTTTTGAAAAAAATGAGTTTCCACCTAAATCAATATTGTATTTCGTCGGTATTGTGGATTTGAATTGTTTATGTTATTATAACCTCAATATGCTATGTGAATGATTGAAACAGAAAATAGTGGTTTTCATCTTTGTACTTTCTTGGCAAAGAAAACACATTTTAACTCAAATTGATCAAAATGGATTTATAGCGTTTTGGAACCAAACTCTTCATTTTTTCCTTTAATTCTAATTAATTGGTTCTAAAATCTCAAGAAATTTGAATATTTTTTGTGCAATCACTATCAATCTGAATAAAAACCGTTCGATTTCAGTTTTGTCAAACACTAAACAGAGTTTGAAGTGATCCAACATGTTGGAAAATTGTATATTTGTCAAAAAGAGAATCGAAAACTAATACATTGTATAATTTCATGTGAAGACGATTATTTATATCTCCTGACATACAATAATGTATAGAGTTATAATACAATGATTATATTCACAATCTTGTATATGAGTTATTTTGATATCACAACCGGTGCACCGACAATTGGGTCCAAGACAATTGGGCCTCGAACAATTGGGCCCCATGAAAATAAGCCGAGTCTACTGTATTAACTTAGTTGAAGACCATTGCTACTGTAATAACTAGAGTAGCGGCAATATGCTTTTTGCATAAAATATTATCTTGAGCATATTTAAAATAAAGAATATCTCTAATAAAAAACATTCTCGTTATGTGAAATATAATCTTTATATTAGAACATATTCTTTTCATGAATAAATACAATTTTTTTATGAAATTATTATATTTTCTGTTCAGAGAAAGGCCATGTAAGCAAATAATTTCCTAGATACAGTACACGTACTCTATATAGTGAACTCCTGTATATCGATTGAGTTAGGATGTAGCCAAGAGAAAATATGAATATAGCTATTATAGAGGAAGAAACAATAGAAAATAAGAATATAGATATTTTGGAAGACATGCCAAAATTATTGGAACATGCAAGCTGAATTAAGGTTTATGTAAATTCGTCGAAACCTGTTCAGGGTTCAATATTGAAAAGTTTTATAAATTAATTTTACAAAACGCATTCAAATAATCTCATTTTATCCCAACGACTGTTAAATTTTTATTAGTTCAATGCAACGAATAACCTTTAAAATTTACCCATTTTATTAACTAAATAATAATGTGACTGAACTTTGTCAGACGATGTACACTACACATTGGATCCATATGGCATGATTCAAGTTAATACGACATATTTAAACTCTTCAAAGATTTCCATTACACCAAAACATGAACTTAGCATCCAAATACAATTTAAGGAGCTTGCTAATATATCCCTTATCAGGTTTATCAATCGAATTACAGCATTACTATGAATTGAGAATAGAAAGAATGTACAGTATATTTTTGGAGAACATAAAGCAATTCAAAATTTAAAAGAATATATTTAGAGAATATTTTTTATTTTCAGAAGAATATAAGCAGATCTCAAAAATAATATTGTCACAACCCTTGTAATGACAAAGTAACACTTCTTTAATGTGTCTGCTGCCCCAATTTATTTTATTTATTCTGGGTTTAATTATATTAGGACCCAATAGTCCGGAGCTCAATTGTCGTTGGGCTTGTCCGGGACTCAATTGTCGGCGGGCCTAATTATCTGAGGCCCAATAATTGTCAGACTTAGATGATAGATTACAGCCAAAGTTATAGCTAAACACTTTAACGAATTATAAGCGTGTGGAATGTGGAGGTGTACATTTAAAAGAGTCACAGGGATGATGTACTATTAGAGAAAAGAGTCACTGTGATGATGTACTACTAGAGAAAAGAGTCACTG
Organism: Caprella mutica; assembly: GCA_947561585.1. Classification (NCBI taxonomy): domain Eukaryota; kingdom Metazoa; phylum Arthropoda; class Malacostraca; order Amphipoda; family Caprellidae; genus Caprella; species Caprella mutica. Next base: position 97,509 of record CANNZV010000909.1, read on the forward strand.
TGATGATGTACTATCAGAGAAAAGAGTCACTGTGATGATGTACTACTAGAGAAAAGAGTCAATGTGATGATGTACTATTAGAGAAAAGAGTCAATGTGATGATGTACTATTAGAGAAAAGAGTCACTGTGATGATGTACTATTAGAGAAAAGAGTCACTGTGATGATGTACTATCAGAGAAAAGAGTCACTGTGATGATGTACTATCAAAGAAAAGAGTCACTGTGATGATGTACTATCAGAGAAAAGAGTCACTGTGATGATGTACTATCAGAGAAAAGAGTCACTGTGATGATGTACTATCAGAGAAAAGAGTCACTGTGATGATCAGAGAAAATGCAATTAGTGTCTAATTTAATTATACAATTCTGTTTATTTACATGAAAAACGGAGACTTCGTTACAGGTCAATATGATTTATTAGTATTTTAATTATATAGTAAATGTACTTGGTACTTGAAAGTACTTCCGACTACCTCCCAGATGGAGTTGTCCCGGTCATAGAAAACTAGGGTCAAGTAGGTAAATTGGGGCACTTTAACTAACTGCGGTCTCTTATCTCAGAAACATCAATAACCATCATGGCTTCAAGTTACTCGTGAAATAAATAGAACCTATCATAAATTGATCTGTTGAACAATTCAATATATAGCTAAACTAATTTCAAATGGATCTTGAGACTTTCTTAATAGGGCCGCAATTAGAAATTAAAGAACCGAATTTACCTGTGTAACCCTACCCATAGGTATACTAACTAGTTTTGAAATATATAAATTATAAGAATACTTAACTTGAGATACTAGGATAAGTTCCGAAATATCGGACGGTTCCACATTTTCGGTCGCCTAAGAAAAACTATATAAAATAATTAATCAACTTTTATTTTAATTAGCTATTAGGTAGCTATATACTATATTTCATACGTGACCGAAAATTTGAAATCGCCTGATAATTTGGAACTTACCTACTCTATTTGAGGACAGCGAAGTAACTGCCTATCCCTATGTAGAAAGTATTGACACTAAAAAAACAGCTAGGTATAGGTATGATGCGTAAATAAGTTAACATATAATAATCTAGGAAATTAGTTTGGATATCAGTTTACAAACTGGAAGACAGTAATCAAAATTTATTATTATGAAAAGTTATATACTGATAATCAGCTCTTCAAATAACTACCTTACCACCACCCTATCAATAACAATTTTTTTAGAATATTTCGGCAGACATTTATCAATGTATTAATGGAATTAATTAATAATTAATAATAGATCGGCAGCTATAATACTATTTAGTGCATATAACGCTATTGTTTGCACTTGAACTAAAATGGTATTGAGGAGCGTTCACATTCAACACGTAACACACTTGAAACAAGATTTGAACTGTAAAGTGTCAACTGATTAATTGGCATTGAGGAAAGCATAGTTGCCACATACTCATTTAATTTACCTCACACCTAAACTTAAAAAAGTAGCGCCAACTCTCATAGTAAGTTAATTTATTCACCAGATACATAGGACTAACAGTCTTTGTGGGTTACTTTAACACACTATGTCATAGTTGTTTTAATTCACACCTAAACTTACAAAAAAGTAGCGTCAACTTTCACAGTAAGTTAATTCATACATTGCAGAATACATTGGATTAACAGTCTTTGTGGGATACTATAACACACTATGTCATAGTTGATTTAACTCGCACCTTAACTTCAAAAAAGTAGCGCCAACTCTCATAGTAAGTTACTTCATACACCATATAAATTGAATTAACAATCTTTGTGAGTTACTTCAACACACTATGTCCTAGTTGTTTTAACATATGTTCAAACTCCCAAAATGTAACTCTAAATCTCATAGTAAGTTGATTCAATCCATAAAATAATTTGAATGAACTATGTTTGGTGACACACCACGTCATAGTTGTTTTGACACACGTGAAAACATGAATTTAGTCCAACTAACTCACGTAATAAATTGATTCAAAGCATAAATTGTTGACCCATTAAATATGAGTAAACTTTTTTCTCTGTGTAGGACAATTTAGTTGAGTGTATACTCAAATGAGTTTTCATTAATATTTATATTTTAATTCAGTTTATTTTCTATTAAATTCAGTTTGTTGCTGTCTTACTAATTGGACGTATTTCCTTTTAGTTTTCGCATGTGATGGTTCTTCTAACTGTTCACTCCTGTCTGGTCGACTTACCCTATTGGAGTGTCCTGTCTGAGCCTAATCAATACCGAATAATGGATAACTAAATTATTCCATAACTCTATATATTTATCCGAATTTTTGAATAAATAATTATATATTTATTTTCAAATTGACCTTTTTTCTTAATAGGTACACTACTTGTGCTACTGGTAAGTGGTAACATGAAATGCAGAATAGTAAGTTAGTAACAGAAAGGCAAAAATAAAAGAAACGTTACCATACCAATAATACAATATATGCAAGGTGCATTATTAGAATATCAATACTCCTTTTCACATTGACATATATTGAGAATGAGAAATCATTCCACACATAGACCTTAAATTTATAAATTTATCAGCTGGCAACCCTTGGTAAAGATGTCAGCAATCATTAAATCTGTATGACAATATTTTAGAGTAATCTCTTTAGTTGTAATCTTATCCCTATTGAAATGGTATTTGATAGAAATATGTTAAGTCTTAGGATGATCTTTTGGATTATTTGCAACAGCAATTGAAGCTTCATAATCCTCAATAATTATAAGAGGCATATGATTATAATAATTCAAATTATCAAACAATTGGATAAGCCAAATAGCTTCCTCAGTACAGGCAGCCAGTGCAACAAATTCGGCCTCAGCATTGGACAGGGATACACATTTCTGTTTGGAGGATTTCCATGAAATCAGTCCTCCATTCATGGCGAAGCAATAGCCAGATGTATATTTTCTATCTTTAACATCGCCTGCCCAATCTGTGTTCGAATATCCTTCACAATAAGAAGAAGATTATTTAGAATACAAAATACCATAATCTATTGTGCCACTCAAGTAGCGTAGAATTCTCTTCAAGTTATACTCAGAAGGAGAAGAGCAATGTCAGGCTGCATTACTTACAGCAAATACAATAACAGGCCTAGTTTTCAAAGAAATATACAACAAGGACCCTACAATTGATTGGTACAGTGCTTTATCACAAATCAAAAATTACAGTCTTGGATGACATGTCAATTGAGGTTTTTACAGGCTTAGCATTTTCAAAATTGAATCTTGTTAACAAAGACTTCACAAAATTTGACTAGTTGATGAAAATCAAACCTTTACTAGGACTTTGCTCAATGTTTACTCCCAAGAAGTAATTTAAAACTCCCAAATCTTTCATATGGAAGCGCTTGCTCAAACAGGATTTTACTTCATTGATTACACAATTAGATTTACAGCCAATTATCAGGTCATCCACATACACAGCTACAATACAAAAATTATCATCACTATCTTTTACATAAATGCATGAATCATATTTTGGACTCTGTGAAAATTCTATTTCTCAAAGAAAGGTATCTTGTGCTGTATTCCAATAACGTGGACTCTGTTGTAAACCATACTAGCTTTTGTTTAATTTGCAGAACAATGGTTTGTTCTGCAAATATTTATCTCTCCATGTGGTTGGAAGAGATAAATTTCTCCTTCAAACTCACCATTCAAGAACTCACAAGAAACGTCCATTTGATGCAATAGAATAACATTTTCGGCATTCAAAGCAAGGAGAGCTCTAACAGATTCAAACCTAACTACGGGTGCAAAAGTCTCATCATAATTATCTCCATGTTTATGGATGAAGTCCTGAGCAACAAGTCGAGTTTTTTCAAGAGTCCAGACATTATTTTCCCTAATAGAAGACATTTCTTTATTCATTGCCTCTTCCCAAAACTTAGAATCAGGTGAATTAAGAGCCTCATCTACAGAAGAAGGATCAATTAAGCAATTGGACATATAAACCCAACCCATTCACCATGTCGGTCTTCATCCCTCCAAGCTCTAACAGCTCTTCTTACTTTAGTATTATCACATACATCATTGTTTACATCACTAGAGATAACATCAAAATTAGTAATAGGAATACCTACAGTTTTATCTCTATCATGACTTGAAATATTTGACTCCTTTTCAGAACTCATTCTTTCTTTCTCATTGACAATAATGTCTCTACTAAGCACAGTTCTTTGCTTCTTCAAGTCGAGAACTCTATATGTTTTACTTTCACACGAGTATCCAACGAAAACACACTTGTTTGATTTAGGATCCAATTTTGGTCTCTCGTCGTTAGGAATCATTAGGAACATGTGCATAACAAATACTTCCAAATGTTTTAAAGTGTTTCACAGAAGGTTTTAAGTTTAATAATTCTCCATAAGGAGTCAAATTTTTCAATGATGCTGCTGGGCTCCTATTCTTAACATAAACAGCAGTAGCAAGTGCATCAGCCCAAAATGTTTTAGGTAATAATGAATCAGACAACATGCATCTTACACTCTCAACTAAAGACCTATTTAAACGTTCAGCTATAGCATTTTGTTCTGGTGTCATTGGGACAGTTTTCTCATATTTAATTCCAGAATCACTTAAGAAATTCTCAAACTGATTAGATGCATATTCTCCTCCGTTATCGGTTCTGAGAATTTTAACAGTTTTATCTAACTGTGTTGTGGGAAAAGGGAGAGGATCCACTTATGAAAAAAAAGACACTTGAAAATAAAGATAAATTCAGTCGTCCCAGGTCTAATATTGAGTACGCTAATATGAATTTCTGAATTAATTTAAATTATCATGTGATTAGAAGAGATACAAGGTTTTATTTATAACTTTAATTATTGAACTATATTTGCACTCACTCACACAACTCTCACACCAAAACACACATTCATACATAAAATTTGTAGATATAATTTGAATACGATAATAAATACTTAATATGTACTAACAAATAAATAATTTTAAATAGCTATATCCTATTTAGGTTAGTAAATATAATTAAAGTATTAGGCTAACTACCAGGTACTGCAGACAATATTCGTCTGAATAGGTAGTTTCCCAGCAAGGTAGTTTTCAAGCAAGGTAGTTTTCAAGCAAGGTAGCTTTCACGCAAGGTAGTTTTCAAGCAAGGTAGTTTTCAAGCAAGGTAGATTTCAAGCAAGGTAGATTTCAAGCAAGGTAGATTTCAAGCAAGGTAGTTTTCAAACAAGGTAGATTTCAAGCAAATATACACAAGTAGATTTGCGCATCGAGAGCTCCACTCAGATTTAGAAAAGGCAGGTCAATGAACGATCTGTAATGATCAAAAAAATACTAATCACACACTAGTTAGTTAGTTGTATCCAGAATTCATGGTGCTTCAGCGACGTGGCCATTTCGCACCGCAAATCATTCATTCTTCAGGTTCTCCATCCCTTATATACGTCTGATGTCAATATTACAGTCTCTCAAGAAGTTAACTAGTCCACCAATGTCAAATACAGCCCCCTCCTTTTCACCCAAAACATTTCTCAAAATCTCTCTGTGACTATTCAAGCCAACAGTAGTAGGGAAGTATCTTCTTCTAGATTCGAGATGGTTAGGACATTCAGCTAAGAAATGTTTCTCTGTCATTTGCACGAAGCAATCTTCACACAGGGGTGGTTCAGCTCTCTCCAACAAATAGTGGTGCGTTAACAATGTATGGCCAATCCTTAGTCGTGTTAAAAGTTTCGAGAGCCAGACTTCAATTGAATCCTTTATTTCACGTAGTTTGTTTCTCTCAGATTGAATAGCAGTCCATTGTTCCTTCCATTGTAATCTCAGAGATCGTTTAATGATAGGGTAGTAGTCCTTGCATGGAACGTTTTCGTTATGAGCAGGTCGCTCCATTATAGCTGCACGCTTTGCTTGCTTGTCAGCCACTTCATTGCCCATGATGCCCACATGTGCTGGGCACCAACAGAAAGTTACCGTTTTACCCGATTCTTCCAGATCTAAGATTTCCTCAATGATCATAGTTATAATTGGGTGAGTTCTGTTGAAATGGGATATAGTCTCCAGTACGCTTTTTGAATCAACAAAGACTACAAATCTAGTAAAAGTGGACATATTGATGATTTCAATAGCACAGCATATAGCCCACAACTCAGCTGTGAAGATTGAGCTTGCAGGGTGCAGCTTTCTAGTAATTTTATTTCTAATACTAACAGCTGCACAACCAACATTTTCCTCATCTTTTGATCCATCGGTATAATCATGAAATTCTGCACTGTGATGGTCCGATTTATGGTGATAGAAGATATTTCTCAGTTCTCTATCTGTAGCCACTCGTTTAGTTGGGTAAAGGCCACTAGTATCACAAACGGTCGATTGTTTTAGTCTCCAGATTGGTCGATCTGGGAAAGTGTATGGCATGACATTTGGGGTGAAGTCAATACTTGTTAAACTCATATAGATTTTATGGTAAAATGAGTGGTTGTGAGTCATGTTCATTTCATTAGGTATCTCTGTTGGTAAATATGCAATAATTGGTGAAGATATCATTTGCCTTGATCTCACGTAGTTTTGCAGCAACAGCTGCTGTCTCCTGTTCATCAGGGATGGCTCGCCAGAATCCGCATACAAACTGATGACAGGCGAAGTCCGGTATGCACCCGTGCACAGCCTGATGGCCGCATGGTGGACAGCATCTAAATACTTTAGTGTGCTTTTACACGCAGAGTCATAGAGGAAGCACCCATAATCTAACTTCGATCGTATGATTGACCGATACAGTCTAAGCATTATAGTCCTATGGGCCCCCCACTCTGTGTTAGATAGGTGTTTTAAGAGGTCCAATCTTTTCACACAGTTGGTCTTTGTCGTCTTAATGTGTTGTTTCCATGACAATTTGTTATCTAGAATCATCCCTAGATATTTTATGGAATCAACATTAGGTAAGATAGAATTACCTAGTCTCAAATTCATAGGAGTTTGATGTGCTCTTTTTCGATGGAAGTGGATAGCGACAGACTTAGCAGGTGAAAATTTAAGGCCATTCTCCTTAGCCCAAGAGTTTGCAGTATTAATCGCACTCTGCAAGCGTCTTTCTAAGCCAGGTAGATATGATCCACTTACATAGATTAATAGATCATCTACATATAGAGACTTCTTAACATCTTGAGGGATAATATCCAATATTCCATTAATAGATAGGGAGAACAACGTACAACTTATGACACTACCTTGTGGTACTCCCTGCTCTTGTGTGTGGTAGGTTGAAAGTTTCGAGCTAACCTTAGTTCTAAAGATTCTATTGGACAGGAAGTTTTGGATATACAATGGGAGTGCTCCTTTGAAACCGAATTTGTGTAGGGTACGTAATATTCCAAATCGCCAGGTAGTATCGTACGCCTTCTGAATGTCAAAGGAGACACATAAAACACTCTTCTTGTTGTTTAAACTCTGTTGGATATCAGTTGTGACACGCACAAGCGCGTCCATGGTGCTCTGCATTTTGCGAAATCCAAATTGAGTATTTGGTAAGAGTTCCCTTTTTTCAAGTTCAAATACCAGTCTTGTATTGGTCATCTTTTCCATTAGTTTGCTTACACAACTGGTCAGCGACACGGGTCTGTAACTTTGTTCATCTGAAGTAGGTTTTCTTGGCTTTAAGAAAGATAGCACTATGCTACTTCTCCATCCAGATGGATATTCATTTTTCAGCCAAATTCGATTTATTATGGCAAGTAGGAATTGACACATGTCTCATGAGAGTGTTTTATAAATTTATAATGAATCTGATCTTCACCAGGAGCCGTATTTTTACAGCTCTTCAAGGCTACGTTCATTTCTTGTAGCGAAAAAGATTCATTGTATGGAAAGTTCTCTCTGCTACTAAAATCAAGTCCAGCGATCTCAAGCTGCTGCATCCTTCTAAACTGATTAGAATGACGATCATTACTACTGATGGATTGATAGTGATCAGCAAGTCGTTCCGCTACTTCCACTGGTTCACTGATGATATCATCATTGTTAGACAGTATTGGGGAAATAATTGGCGAGTACGATCCTCTTATTTTACGTATTATTTTCCATATTTTGGACATTGGTGTCTTATCATTAATTGAGGAGACGTATTTTTGCCAAGATTCAACTCTGGCAAGGTGAAGCGTTCTTTTTGCGTGGGCTCTAGGTCTGCAGTAGGAGATTTTATCTATAACTAGTCCCGATCTTTTGTATCTTCTTAAAGCTCGCTTTCTATCAATTATGCATTGCTGACATTCACGAGTCCACCAAGGGACCTGCCTCGGTCTACAATTTTCACTGGACTTGGGAACAGTGAGGTCTGCAGCAGATATAATGACATTATTGTAAAATGATACTAATTCCTCTATTGATGTGACATTAATCAGTTCATCAAAAGGATAAATATAAGTTTCATCTGTGAATCTTTTCCAATCAGCTTTATGCAGTTGGTACCTTGGTTCTCTGGAATTAGCTTCACAGTCTATCTCATTGATAAGAATAGGCCAATGGTCACTGCCATGTAGATCCATAGTGGTGCTCCACTCAAAGAATGGAGCTGCAACTGCCGAGCACAAGCTTAGATCAATGGCCGATGTAGTCCCACTTTGTACATGGAAGTGAGTCGCTAAGCCTGTGTTGAGAAGAGAGACATCAGAAGATATCAAAAATTATTCAATAGTTTCTCCCCTAGGATAAGTTTCTTGATTGCCCCATAAGGGATGTTTGCTATTGAAATCCCCACAGATAATGAATGGTTGTGGTAGTTGCACTGCTAAGTTTATTAAATCATTAGAGGTAATTCGGAAATGGTGAGGGAGATATAGATTGCATATGGTATATAGACGTGACATGTGAACTTGAAAAACAAGATTTGGAAGTCCTGTTCGTATGTGCAGCTGTTTATACGGTGTGCCATTCTTTACAAGACAGACTAGTCCCTCACCAGGAACAGCCCTATCACCATCTGTAGTATAAAGGGTATAACCTGCTGGAGCACGGGGCACCTTGCTTCCAAGCATTGTTTCCTGGAGCATGGCAACTGTTGGATGGTGTTTATATAGCAGAACTCGCAAGTCCTCATATTTTGCACTGTAACCTTGACAGTTCCACTGCAATGCAGAGCACATAGCGATTAGAATTAGGACATGTTAATATTCTCTAGTTACTCTGTCATTTTTGCGAGTGTTTTTCTCTTTGGTTCTGTCGTTTGTTTTGTAATTCTTTTATATTTATCATCTGGTAGGAAATTTGGCACCCAATTAGGGATGGGTGGTTTAGCCAAATTTGGTCTTTTTTCGTGTAGTTCGATTGGACCGCTAAGGGCCCTTTTCCTACTCGTATCGCCCGTTCTTGTATCGCAAAAACTCGCAAAGATTCGGTGTTTGCTCACCGAATCTTTGCGAGTTTTTGTCTCAATAATTGGTGACGGGGAAATGAAGTCAGTGTCTCTTGCATCGGAGTATAAACTGCGTCCATCGCTTTATTGCAGATCACTATTTTGTGAATAATTTTAATAATATTGATCGTACAGTAATGAAACTTTGGTCACTGGAAGATTGCTTCTATGTTAGTATCTTGCTGAAATAGTTTTTGAATCCATGAGAAAATTGGAAAGTTATGAACGTTTATGTATTTTGAAGGCATTTTAACTGTCCATCGCTTTATTGCAGCTCTGTGAAATGGCCAAAAAATGGGCGATTAACTTCTACCGAGAGGGTAAAAATTGTAGCAGGTCCTGCAGAAGGGAGGACTCTTCTATAATTAGCTTTATAACTTGGAAGGGTTAAGAGAACAAGAGTTTCTTTTGTGGAAAATCCCGACATAAACCCAAAGAGAGATGAAGGTACGAGAAAAACAATTTCCCCTCGAAATATGCGAAAAATACGCAGGCAGGTCATAAGGCAGCTAAATGACACTAGTGCCTCCATTTTTGACAAGGCTGTCATTAGTCTTACGTCAAAAAAGTCCTGATGTAATGTCTCAAATGAAACGGTCAGAAATGCTCAATGGGGCTTAAGACCAGAGAATAAGGCAATCAAGTCATGAGAGTCTCTCACTTGATGCCCAGAGATATGAGGAAAGAAGTTGTAACACTTCAAGCATGAGATTGTGCGAAGTTATGCAAGAAAATCATCTTTTGCCAACGAGATAATTGCAAACTATTAGGCCAAGGGAACAAGTATTCAACAAAAGAGGCAATGTAGGATTGGATTGTTAGGTTTACACCCTCTGGTACTCGGAAAGGGCCAATTAACGTTTCACCAATGATGCCAGCTTAAAACATAAAGCCACAGCCTCCTTGTTGACGACGAAACCAGTGTGGATAAACAGCTCCAGTAGTATCCAAACTTTAACCCATCCATCCAGACAATCAAGGGAGGCTCTTTCCTCATCTGTTAAAAGAACAAGTAGGAAGTTTGTTTTCATGTAATTCTGTGTACATCTAATGCCTTTTTCCTTTTTGGTCTTGTCCATAGGAGGCCTGGAATTGGGCTCCACGTTCCTTGTCGTCTCATTTAAGACACGGTTTGAACGAATAACCAATGACAGCCTTATCGAAAATGGAGGCACTAGTGTTATTTGGCTGCCTTAAAACCTGCTTGGGTAGTTTTCGCATATTTCGAGGGGAAAAAGCTTCTCCTCGTACCCTCATCTCTCCTTGGGTTGGTGTCGGGATCTTCCACTACAGAAACTATGTTTCTCTTATCCCTTCCAAATTCATTAGCTAAATATAGAAGAGTCATCCCTTCTGCAGGACCTGTTACAATTTTTACCCTCTCGATAGAAGTTAATCGCCCATTTTTTGGCCATTTCACAGAGCTGCAATAAAGCGATGGACAGTTAAAATGCCTTCAAAATACATAAACGTTCATAACTTTCCAATTTTCCAATGGATTCAAAAAATATTTCAGCAAAATACTAACATAAAAGCAATCTTCCAGTGACCAAAGTTTCATTACTGTACAATCAATATTATTAAAATTATTCACAAAATAGTGATCTGCAATAAAGCGATGGACGCAGTTTACAGTTGATGCATTTGAGCTTACCTCAATATCTTCAGGAGGCAAGTGTACATCAACTGGTACCTTTAGATTTATGGTTTTGGGTGGTTGTTCCTTTTCTTTTTGTCTAGTGTTTTGATAGTATATTGGTTGGGACCTATTATTTTGATTTCTAGGTCTAGAGTTATTAGTTGCTTGCAAATTTTCGTTATTATTTTTATTGTAGGCAGCTGATGCATAGGATCTGCCACTGTTGGGGAAATTGAGCATCACTTTGGCTCTTGCAAAGTTAGATGCTCTTTGGTTTTGATTGCTAAAATTTCTTTTTCAAGTTGATATCTGGCACAGGTTTTAGATGAGATCTGGTGGTCTGTATTGCAATGGTAGCAATTGACAGGTCGTTGGCAGTTATTTAGTGCATGATCTTCAGATTCCTCTTTGCCGCATCTAATGCAGATAGGGATAGGTTTTCTACATTTTGCTCCTGAATGGCCATAGTTTTGACAGTTAAAGCATCTTCGAGGTAGTGGAATATATAGTCTCACTCTTTCAATGAGTCCCGTTCTGATTGTTATTCTATCCGGAGGGTTGGGCAAGTTAAAAGTCAGGATTAAGGTAGTGGTTGGTTCAGGGTTTGTAGATTTGATTCCCCTGATGATTCTTCTGCACCCGATGACTCCTTGTTCAGATAGCCCTTCAGTTATATCTTCGTCAGTGTATCCTTTGAGCACGGCGCAGGTTATTACTCCTTGCGACTGATTGTTGGGTTACTATAACTGGTTCCATAAGTAATTCTGTCAGTTTAGTAAGTTATTCTCCTTGTTCTTTATTTTTGATTTCCACAGTCCAGGATTTATTCTTGAAGTCTTCCGAGATCTTGTTGCAGGGCCCAATTAAATTTTGGACAGTTTTATCAACCTTGAACATATTAAGTTTTGTTAGGTTAAAGTCTCCAATGGGTTTTATGGAGTAGAATTTTATGAAAGTTCCTTGGTTGTATAGTTTATCGAAGGTCATATTGTTGTTTATATCTCTTGGTCTGGCAACGTTATTGCTAAAATTTTTGCTCACTTTCTGAGCTTGTACTGAGGGCTTTACATTACGTGGAGAGGCGGGAGATTGGGGCTCTCCCGAGCCACAAGGTCGTTGAGTAGATCCAGAGACGTTATCAAATGGAGAGTCCGTTGTAGTTGAGGTGTCGCTCAATCGGACCGAGAGATTCTTAGCACCCCCTTGCCCCCCACTCAGCGACGACTGGAGGGGCTGCTCGGGACTGGGGGCCGTGGCCTTGGTTGTAATATCCTTGGTTGATATGTTACCTTTATCAAAGGGGATTGTTTTACAAGGTTGCCTTCCTTATTGGTTTTATGTCAGAGTTTTCCTTCTCCTAGCCTTTCCAACAATAGGTGGGACCTACAAGACAGCAGGCGGTTTTTGTCAGAGTTTTCCTTCTCTTAGGGACACCCAGCCATTACAGCCAGGGCCTCACGCTTAACGGCCGCTATGCCGGATAACGTATCCCCGTGGACTCACGACTGTTATCATTACCGGACAGTTTGGTCCGCCGCTGCTTATTCAATATATTCGCAGCTAACCTACATATCTGCAGGCCGTTCGGCTATCCGCCACCTGCCGAGGCGCTCCACAGTAGTTGTCAGCTACCCACCTTCCGTCTTAAGAATAAGAAAGCTTAAAGTAATCACACACTATTCATAGAATGGAAAAAAAATTAAAACTAGAAATTCAACCAAGAAAAAAAAACGAATAATTAGCTATTAAAGAACACGTAGAATCTAAGGAATACAAAAATTTAAGAAAAAGAACACATGGCAAAGGTTTGATAGTACAATTTAAGGAGAAATGATTCAAGTGATAAAAAAGAGAAATATTGGAAACTAATTTGATCAAAGTACACTTAAATTAATAATTTAATATAGTAACACTTACGCTGGTTGACTGCGTTATTCCAAAGCTCTTAACCACCGAATAATTTCATATCAGAATTTTAGTAAACGTATCTAGTGAAATTAGGCTAAAACAAAGAAATGAACATTCATTGAAAATTGTTGACTACTTCCCAATCAAAAACCGGTAAGAAATTAATTCCAATTAAGGTTACCGGAATTACCACCACGCAGGTAAAAAATAAGAAAAATTCCAATAGTTTACACCATTCCAGACAAATATTCAGTAATCAAAATTTACAATTTCTGCAACAATCAGTTCAGCACGATAAACATTAGGTTAAGCCAATTACATAAATTACCCATTATAATAATGAACCATCATAATATCATAAGAAAATGAATAATTAAACAATACAGAAGCTGACCGTCAAACTGCACTCTAAACAAAAATTCCAAATCGCACGTTCATCTCGGTAAGCTGGCTAAGGAATACAGGTATCACCTGCTACGGTCATACTTAGGCAGGAAATGATAATTAATGAAGTGATTATATAGAGGTAACATTGCTCAAGATTTCAGTTAGGGGTCTTTCAATTAATATTTATTTTCGAGAAAAAAAATATGAGAACTAAATTATTGAACGGATACTGACAAAAAAATATAATCTACACTACGTGCCACACTTTTGTGCAGATCACACATTTTGCTGTAAAATGAGTATAACTCATCCAAATCCATTGAAATTTTCAGTAGACACTTGTCCAATACAGATGTAACATGCCAAGAAATTTCAAATGCCTGTGATACTTATTGGTGAATTGACAAGGATTTTTCCTAAAAAGGTATAATTTCCAAGTACCACGCTCTTGTGCAGGAGGATAAAAGTGCTTATATAACGTTCAAAAACAATTTTATTTAACTCAAAAAGTGTTATTTATATGCAGGAGCTACAGGAGTGCAAATTTAATTACTTCGAAAATACAAAATTAATGAAATTATAACAAAAACTGCATTTTAATTATTAATACCCAGTAAAACCTCCCCTCTTGTCAACGACCCTCAAAAGACGTCTATCCATGGAGCTAGTCAACTTGTTTATAGTATCTGGTGTTATCTTCTCACAGATTTTCTCAATTTCCCTCCAGAGGTCCTCCTTGTTTGTGAATTGACGTCCTCCCGCATACAACTTTTGTTTTAATATGGACCAGAGGTTTTCAATTGGATTTAAATCCGGTGAGAGGCTGGGCCAGACCATCAATTTATCATCCGAGAACTTAAGAGTTTCCAGGTAACTGCGGGTGGCTGTAGCTGCATGGGACGGGGCGTTATCATGCATGAAAATGATCTTTTTCTTGAGTGCAGCTGGTTGCCTCTCAGCCACGGAACAAAATTGTTCTTCAAAAAGCTAATATAATTAGCTGACGTGATTTTACGCCCTCTGGTACACGGAAGGGTCCCACCAATCTGTCTCCAAGTATTCCAGCCCACATCATAACACCTCCTCCTCCTTGTTGACGACGAATCCTCTGAGGACGAGAAGAGCCATGGGCAGTCCATGACTTTGCCCAACCGTCAGGGCCGTCAAGAGTCGCTCGCATCTCATCAGTGAAGAGCACAGTCTGGAAGTCTGTCTTGAGATACTTCTCAGCCCAAGAAACTCTTGCTTTCTTGTGTGACTCCTTCAAAGGAGGCCTGATAACGGGTGAAACATGAGAAGCCATACTTCTCAAGATCCTGCAACGAGTGGTTTTGGGGACTTCCTCCATACCTGCACTCTTGAAAATTTCCCCACTTGTGGCAGTGGAGTTCCTCTTGAGTTCCCTCTTGATCCTGGACAAGTTCCGCCTGGTTGCTACTTTCCATTTACCCTTATCCTTACGAGTGACCTTCCTCATGGGATCATCAATAAATTTCTTCACTTCAGCCAGCATGGATACTATCTTACTCTTTTCAGAGTCAGAAAGACACGGGCGGCGACTCATTTTCGATATTTAAAAATGTGAGGACAACAAACACAAGAGCATAGCACGGTTAAATAATGTAAAAATTGATCATACTCGGTTAATAAACAACGGATTACCTTCAAATTTTATACATAACCTCCTAGTGAGGGTTTCCATATTAACTGCAAATTTCATTTTATTTCATTGATTTTTACTCATTTTATCCCAAAATTTGTGATCTGCACAAAAGTGTGGCACGTAGTGTAATTTGTATCTGAATCAAGCCCTTTTTCAGGAATTTGCAGCATATGCATTATTTTAATATGAACTAGTATGATTAATAACCCTATATATTACCAACTTCGAAAAATATATATTTAGTGAGAAAACTAACATTTACCAACTGATAATTAATTGTATGAAAAACAAGAGGCTAATTTGGCTGGATTAAAACCACTACATTCCTCCCCGCCAAGAAGTCACATTAGCCGAAAAATCTGCAAGATAATCAACTGATTACTCAGTTTTATAATCCCGCGGTTTTCGGCGATATTCTAACGTACGTGGTTGTACATTAGGGAAATCCTGAACGGCACCTCTCGAACGAGTTACAATTCTCTTAGATGAACGATGTGTCAGGTTATCACTATAGTAGTCATCCCTATCTTCAAATGACTCTTCACTGTCTATATCGCTTATCACAGTTATTGGTTCCAATATCTCGATGGCAGGCCTATGCCTAGTGTCGTCAGGAAGATCAGATTCCTTTACGTTCTCACCAGTAATAATATAAGTTGCATTCGCACTGCATCGAAAGCTACGGTTGAGCTCCTCTACCAAGGCCTCCAATTCATTTACCTTATCTAAAACAACAGACACTTCTGTAGGATCATCACTTATCATATTCATAGACAATTCCGTACTTAGAGAAAGTGCAATCTTAAGTATACTACCAGTAGAATTAAGACCATTTAAGCAAGCTTCAAGTAAATCTATGCAACGTTTCTTAACTGCTTCTAAAGAATTAGAGGAAATTTCAGTTACATCCGGAAGAATCATGTCCCAATCGTCAATAGCGTCAATTGGGGGAAGAGTACTAACCAAGTCCAATACATTAGTCTCACGTTCTTCTTCAACCTTACCATCACTAATGGCAACATTGATATTGCTAGGAACTCCATCGATGACTTCACAAGATGACTCCGCACTAGAAAATTCCATCAGGTCCACCACCGAGAGGTCATCACAAAACGGTACCGAACCAGAGGTTGAACTTAGTCCTGCGGAGTCACTTGAAAATTCCATCAGATCCACCAGAGAGATTCTATTTTGCACTACGATGACTCTATCGTCATCATCAGAATAATCATCTGTGGATACACAGGGGCAATTATAATTATTCATAGAAGCACATTTACTATAAGAACGATCAACTAATGAGTCCGATGCTTCTGAAGCCTCTACCAACTCAAAATCACTTATCGAATCAGTGGAATCACCAGATGAACTCAAAACTTCCGATCGAGGTAAGTAAGGGCAAAAATCATAGTCTGATTCTTCGTCATCCACCTCCGATATCAGATTCCGGAAATATGGATGTTCCTGCAAATAAGGGGGAGGACGGACATACCTTCTTAATTGAGTATGGTGGGCCTTCACAATATTACATTTAAACAAATGCTGCAACTGATAAGTAACACCATTTGAGTTGACGACCAACACCTTGTATGGACCTTCGAAGCGTGCACGGAACTTGTCAGAGACTTCATTACCCTTTCGTACAACCTTCCTAAGTACTTCTTGTCCAATATCGTAGGTATAAAACGAAGGATTTCCTTGATTCCACGTGTCCAGTGTATCAGTCGGAATCAAGAAGTCATCTCTAACAAAATGGTTGCTTTTCAAAATAAATTCCGATGGTGAACACTTCAATGCAGACTGATAAGTTTTATTATGTATCAGAACTACTTTGGTCAATTTATCAATCCATTTGTTTTCTCTATCACACTCCAGTCGCAAAAGCTCAATTAAGGTCCTATTAGCTCTCTCTACTAGTCCATTAGAACTAGGTTTATATGCTGTAGTGTATATATGCCTTATGTTAAACTGCTCCAAAATTTGGTTGAAATGGTTACTCTTAAACTCACCACCGTTATCACTCAAGATAGTTTCTGGTGGTACTACACATGCTGGTAGAATCCGATCTTGAAAAATTCTTGAAACATGTGAAGCAGTTTTATTCGTGATTGGCGCGACAGTAAGCCATTTTGTGTAATGGTCAATTGCAACCAAACAACCGATATAATTCCCACATAGAGGTAACATAACCAGATCAACAGCGAGGAGCTCAAACGGCTTGCGAGTCTGCACCTTCAACATTGGTGGGGAAGTAGTCTGGGAGATTTTCACTTTCCACACATGTTGTCCAACAAGCTCAATTAACTTCTGCCGACCGACATGAGCCATTTTATAATGCACAACCAACATCACCTCTATCAACGCTTCGAATGTTATCAAAAAAGACTGATGTGCACTATAGTTATATGTCACTACATCATCGATGACTTCCAACTTGTCGCGATAACGCTTATATCTCATTAAGTAACTCGGCCATAAATCTTTACCAGATTTGAGATGTTTCAATAGTCCTAATAAAACAAAATCCACATTCTGCATATTGTATACCTCATCTCTTTTTATAACTGATGAAAACCCCGTCACATCGCCGTTTTCATCCAAACTAGTACTGAAGCTCAAACAGCTGCTCGGGGCACCGACACAAATTATAGTAACTTCACTGAGTGCTGCCTTTTGTAGCGTGAGAGCACTGGGGGTGTCATTTGCACATTCAACATTCCTTAACTCAATTGGAGGGTTGTGTGCAATTTTATATGTAGGGCCTTCAAAATCGAATGATAGATAAACCCGCTTCATGAAGTCAATCCCCAATATCATACATGCTGGAAAAACTTCATCGGGAACAATGGCAACTCTGAAAGTAACAGGGCTCTCCATACCCATAAGCTGAAACAAAAGATCAGATGAGCCAAGTATGGGGGTTGTCTCTGTACCAAGACCTCCAATATTGAACGAATTTTTCTCATTCAACCTGCCACCGCACTTCTTCATCGCTGAAACGGTTGCACAACTAATTTGGGCTCCTGTATCCAACAAGATGCAGACCCTATTACCTGGAACATCCATACACACAGTCGATAAATGAGTTTTCTCATGTAACTGACACCAACTGGGCATCGTGGTATAATGTAACTCGCAAGAATCAATCGGTCCTTCATCTAACTTTTCCTCGCTAGATCGAACTGGTTTAGAGCCCTCACATGTAAACTTCTTCTGAACTATGCGCGGTGCTTCGGGTGCATCATAAGCCGTTCTTGCTGCCGCTGGATTGAAATGGACTCCCGCTAGACACTGTAGATGGAGAGTAACTGCAGATAAGTCTTCAATATCTGTGGAAATGAACCATATTGAATTACTTGTGCCATAGTGAACCAATATTTTACAATTGAAAATTCTACTAAAAACTACAAGCAAATCGGCACAGGGTAATTGACTTGGAAAAGCCATTAATTTCAATCGCTTTCTTTGATCTCTAGTAAGCTTCATATTATATTGGGTTTCACGCTTCAATAAATCTTCAACTAGAACTTTCCGAAGCTCTAAATGATCTATAAAAGGCAATTTCTTTAATTCGTAATGTTCAGATAAGAACTGCAGTGACAGAAACATAGAGTTTCCTCCACCAGGAACGATTTCCAATGTAAAAATGTGTTCGGGCAACTGATCGTCATCTAACAAAGGTATTTTCACAGGAAGCACAATTGGCTGTTCTAATCGAGATAGAAGATCTGCTACAATATTTTCCTTTCCAGGCAGGTAAATTATCTGATAATCAAACCCAGAGATATCTTCGAGTGTCCGTGCAAGCCTACTATCAAGGATCTGCATGTTATGAAGATAGGTTAATGGCTGATGATCAGTGAATATCTCTACCTTAGATCCATGCAAGAATGGTCTGAGGTTTTTAACTGCCCAGCGTAAACCGGCTAGTTCTCTTTTTACAGTTGAATAAGATTGTTCTGCCCGTGAGAAGGTTGTAGAAGCACATGCAATGATACGAGGGTCGCCATCCTGAAGTTGTGCCAAACATGCTCCTGCACCTGTACCTGAAGCGTCGACGAAGAGTTGTAATGGTTCTGCATCAACTCCATAATATGGATAAGCAAGAGATACGTCCTTGGCGATTAAACTCTTCAAATGATCAAAAGCTTCGTTCATGGGCAAAGACCAAACTAGTTTCCGGCGCTTGTATCCAGAAGTTTGTTCACTCAATGGCTTCTGTACAATGGAAAAGTTGGGTACAAACTTTCGCTGAAAGTTCACAAGCCCAAGAAACTGACGAAGCTCCCCAACTGTTTCTGGCTTGGGAAATTCAAGAACTTTTGAAATGAACTTTGGTGATTTCCTCACACCATTACAACCCACAATATGACCAAGATAGTCCACCTCGTCCTTGAACCAACTGCATTTACTTGGTTTAACCTTGATGCCGTATGAGTAGAGAGTGTGCAAGACCTTATTCATCAATTCAAGATGATCCTCGTACGTTTTGCTCATTATAAGAACGTCGTCGATATAGACGATTACTTGATCTCTTGGAAAGGTAGCAGTCACCTCCTGCATTGACCTCTGGAATGCAGCAGGCGCATTCTTCATCCCAAATGGAAGGCGCAGAAATTGATAGTGCCCTGTTGGAGTAGAGAAGGCAGTGAACTCCTTCGAATCTTTGTCTAAGGGCAGCTGGTAATAGCCTCTGACCAGATCTAAGCTAGTGAAGTATTTCACCCCATGCAGACTATAAACAGAATCTGTTAAGTTCGAAATGGGATGTCTATCCGATTTTATGGCAATATTCAGTTTGCGATAATCAACGCAGAGCCTAAGATAATACCATCTTTTTTCATGATTGGAACCACTGGTGAAGACCATGGCGACTTACTTGTTCAATGATTCCAAGCATTTCCAACTCATCACACTGCTCTTTAATCATCGTATTAACTCGTTCATTAAAAGTCTAGGTTTCTGATAAATAGGGGAATAATCCAGTAGCTCTATACGGTGAGGATCAAGGTTCAATAGTCCCATATCAGAATCGCCTGTACTTAAAATCCCATGTACGTCAACCAGCATCTTCATAACCTGCACCTGTTCATCATTAGTTAAATGGGAGATATCGACAGCATCTTCTAGCGGGACACATTCCTCACGATCATTATTAGTCGGCGAGTCTAATAGAGTAACGCATACCTCTCCGCTAGGATTGGAAATTATGGGATCACCAACACTTGATATACAGGCTACTAAATCCCCTTTCTTTAATGTACAAGTTTTATCATAATTATTATTTATCATCACGATATCAATAGTATCAGTGAGACCAGTTACTACGGATAGATTATTCATATTTCCAGCTTTCTCAATCACATACAAATCTTCGTTAGTACCCATTGGTATCAGGAGATTTACCAAATTACAAGATATAGATATTTTCGAAGTACTGTTTGGAGGTAAAGTTACATCCGGCATAGCAAAACAGCCTACATTATGGAAATCAAGTAAACTTCTACCACTATTCAGTGGCCAAAATGCTACTTCACCTTCTCCGACCTTCTTAGTTACTAAGCCTGGATTCGGTATCACTTTTAGACAATTTTGCAAAATAAAATCTTCCGCCAAAATAAAAGGATTTTCAGAGGATTTATTAGATCTAACCACTAAAAAATCACATGGTTTCATCATGATGCCACTCAAACATACCTCCAAAACAATTTTTCCCTCAATAGTTACACTACTAGAGGCTCCAAATGCACGAATTGTAGATCTGCCACAAGGTACAACTGGAAGATTGTGTTTCATTGCCCAGTCATAGTGAATCATGCTTCTGGTGGCGCCAGTGTCCATGAGTCCTTCCGTCTGTATATTGCCAACTGAAACAGGTAAGAATATGTGATCAATATCCCTACCTACAAAACCAATGTTACCCTTGTTAACGACAGACTGTTGCTCCTCTAATGTGAACTGATCACACAATTGTTCAGAATCCATCAAGGAACAATTTTCATTCACAGCTTCGCTTGAGGAACCTTCCAACTTCACAGAAGAATCGTCTATGGATGAGGAGCTTTCTTCTTTCGCTTCTGATCCAAGCTCCACTGAATCAGAGCTCATTAGTTTAACGTCTTGTTACAATCTCTTCCGAGATGGTTTCCACCACACACAGAGCAACAAGGCATGAAATCACTATCAGATCTTGACCCATCTTTAGGGCAATCTTCCTTCGTGTGATTTTGTTCGCCACAAATCTGACAGTTTCCTGATTTCAACCAACAACTATCCTCTGTGTGACCTCTCTTACCACACCAATTACAGTATGTTTGTCTTCGTGAACCTCTAATGAGTCGTGAGTTATTATAGAAGGTTTGATTCTGTCCATTTTCTTTCGGGTATGATTTCATATTACCCATGGCACTAACTTCTTCTACTCTATTCGTCCACTCTGAGGGTCTTGTGAAGAATACGTCAACTGGAGAGTCATTTTCATCATCAGGTTGGTCAAGCACTGAAATCCTATTATCGTGACCAACGGCTAATTTCTTCACATAGGTCCAATCTTACATCGCTCCAGATGCTGGTAGGTCTCTATCATGTCGCTTCAACACATCTGCGAAATTCTTTGGCACAGTCTTAAAGAATTTTCGCAAAGTTGACGCTCTCGTTCTCTTCTGGAGCTGAAGAGCTTTATCGAAATTCTTTCAAGTCTCATAGTTTAGTTTCACATCTGTAAACACTGTCTACCCTCTGGCATTCGTACCACTCTAACAGCTCCACCTTCAGCTGTGAATACTTCTTGTGGGCTCCATCGACTGCATCGTATACCTTTCGAATGGATCCTTCGAGATAGGACTTCAGATGTTTAGAGCACTGAAACTCTGTTCCAGCGTATCTCTCTTCAAAGTAAGTTTCATATTCCTCAAGAAACCTATCCAAGGACTCACCACTCGTTGGGTTGAATACTGAGGGGGGAACGATATCCTTCGGCCTTCCAACTGACTGTAAGGCCCTTAAGAACGCATTGCCGAATGGTTCCATTGATTTTCTTGATCTTGTGTATGTCCGATCTCTTGAATTATCATCAGAAGAGTTAGATAGAAATGCACTTTTTTTCTTAGATTTTCTGTAGAAGAGTTTACCGTCTCTGTCATTTGATGAACTTCCACTAGAGTCTGAGCAATAAGGTGCCTTAGTCTCCTGTTTTGACATCTTCACACTTCTATTGGCATCTGTTCAGGCTTCCAATTCCGTTCAGATGTAACTCGCTTGGGAGAATATGAGATATCTTTAGCAACATTATTCACATCATGTTTTGCACTCTGATGTTTAGGTCTCACAGACATTCCATCTGTCTGATAAGCAAAATCACGTTTTAGGTCATTCTTCTCAACAGAAGCACTCTTCATACCAGTAATCAGCGTATTAAGGTACAACATCCAGGTCTTGTTTGGTAGACGAACAGGTAAGTACCGTCTTAGACTATCAATGGGTTCGCCATCAGTTTCCAAAACTACATTGGTCAACATACCAGCTCCCATTTCGACATCTTCTGAGTTTTGTATCGCAGTTATCTCATTGATCACATCTAGAGACTGCAAATATTTGGGTGAGCACTGATTAATGAATTCCCCCTTAAGAAATCGTGATCTAAAATTGGAATCAGTGAAGTAAGAAAGCACATTTCGTATTTGAAAAACTCTTACCAAAAATGAATGAGCCTTAACGGCAAACATGTCCAGAGACGTGTGTTCAGCAGCTGGCCCGACACGACAATTAGTTGCTATAGTCGGGGGCACATATGAACCAGCTTGAGGTTCAACAGTATGAGATGTCCGAAGATATTCTTTACTTACATTTTTGAAACTACTGGTGACAACCCCGTCATCATTTATTACGTTAATTTATTTTTTATTTTCTCTTATTTGTTACAAAAATAATATAATTTAATGTTTTTGCATCCATATAAAATGAATTATAACTTTATGAGTTTTTTTCGTATATTTCGTCCTCGCACAAGCTCTTTTTATTTACCTTTTTTTAATTCGCTGCAGGATGTTCAATTTTGGTTGTAACTTCTAACAAATTATCAAGATAGATGCAAAAAAGTAAACGAATAAAACTATGTAAGACGTTCTGTCGACAGGACCAATGTAGAGATGCAGCTGATTCTTGGTTTCTAGAGACAACTCTACTGTTGGATTCGGTGGACTGGGTTGTAGGAGAGCTGGAGACATTACCTTACCCGCTTTAATGTCTTCTGTGAGTGATTTGGTTGAAAAAAAAAATAGTAATAATGTAGTTGATATTGGAGAGCTTACGGATGCAGTTGGGACATGGAGGAGGGGTTTACAGGCTGATCTCTCGGTAACAGTCCATGAGTCCAGTCAAAAAGAATGGGATACACCATGGCCTGATTCATTGGAGAGTCTGTTTTGCTAGAGCTGATCAGGGGGCAAGAGCACGACTGTTAACAGCATTTCTCAAGGAAACTTAAGTGTGGTTGAATGCGATTCCCATACCGTCATTGGGTAGACAGCTTGATCCAGAAAACCTGAGGGTAGCTATTGCTCTCAGAGTGGGTGTCGGAGAACGTGGATGGAAAATTCCACCAGGACGATTGCACCATGAGAAGATTCCACCGGCGTTAAATGACAGATGTGGAAAATTCCACCTTGGATGATTCCACCATTATGAAAAAATAAACAAACGAACAGTATAGATAAACAGTTTATTTTAAAATGTATTTCTAAGTCTAGGAATGAATAATTATGAATGAACAAATCTTGCTTTTAAATATAAAACAATATTTAATACATTATATATGCATTAAATATTCAATTTGTTAATCGTGACAGAATATGACGATGGTATGGCAACACTGCTAAATTTAGCTTTTTGAATTTGAAACACTAAGTTTAGATTTAAATATTTGATACAAAAATATATTTTGCTAGGTCTATTTATTAATAAAAGTCTTAATATCGAGCGGTAATTTATGACAAACATGTTTTTAAAGTCTACTTCTTTATAGAGTCAATTTAAATCAGCGACCTGCTTAACCCAATGTTTCAAATTTAGTTGAAACGCTTTAAATTTAAACTTCATTTTGTAATACTATCAATAGAGATTATTAAACAGTTTCAGAAAGTATCAGCTTTGCAATTTTTCTAGTTTTTATTGAAATATATAGATAATAATTAAACATTTTATTTCAGTACGTGTCAAATTTATTTTTTAATTCCTTCTTTTATCGTCACCGATTTAAATTGAAACATATATTGGTACATTTAAAAACCTGGGCGATAGATAATATATGCATAAAATAAAATTTATGCAACAAAATGATATCCCTATAATTTCAGTTTCAACATATATAATATATATGTTTAAAAGAGAATCAAACGGGATCTAAATTGTTGATCACTGGGGCAGCGGAATTTTATTGTTGAATTTACACGATTCAAATTTTATTATAAATTTAAATTGATTCATATTTAGAAGATCGTTTGATCTGTCTATTATTTCGTATGTTTGCCTTAGCTTATCTCGTAGGCCTTGATTTAACATAACAAATTTCTATAACTTCCGTGGTGGAATTTTCCGGCGGTGGAATATTCCGTGGTGGAACTTTCCAGCGGTGGAACTTTCCGTGGTGGAATTTTCCGCGGGGTAATTTACCTAGTACCTTCAGAGAAATGCATCGCCTGTCTTGTAGGTTCAGTTCTGGGCGTCACCCAAGACATGCGACAATGAATTATGTTGTAAAACGGGATTTGTAGAGAGCAGAACTCCCTTCAGTGCTTGAGCCATCTGGACTTGACAGAGGGATAGTAAGTGCCTAGATGGTATTACTGTGTTTCCTTATATGAATGGAAAGAGTCTGATTTTCAATTGCTCGACACATTTGCCGAGACACCCCTCCGTAATTCCGCGGCTGAGGCCGGATCAGTTGCCGGAGCTGCGGAGAACCGTAAATGTCACAAATACTCCGCCCTTGGTGATGCTTACATATTTGAGTCAATTGCTATAGAGACCACAGGAGCTCAGAGGTTATTCAAACTCAATATCGGAGTTTTTTTCAGGTTTCAATCTTTCGAATGCAAAGATTTCTATTCATCATCAGGAGGAGGGTGGAAAACCTGAACCTAACAAATTCATTATTAAAAATCTATTGGCCATAATATTCATTGTTAGATCCAAGTTTTCCACCCTCCTCCTGATGATGAATAAAAATCTTTCTATTCGAAAGCTTGAGACCTGAAAAAACCTTCAACGTTGAGTTTAAATAACCACTGATACCTAATATGGATTTCCCGTTGATTATGAATCTTTTCAATCAAAACCACAGGGACGTACGGAAGTACGACCTCCTCTATCATGAAGTCCATAGGTAGACGCCTTGTTGAGACAACAAACGATCAAAGGGACTCCGCCTGGTTTCAACAGCGAATGGCTCTTGCAATCCAGAGAAGGAATGCCTATAGCCTCCTTTCAGCCGCGAAGGAGAGGTTTCAGGGCGATCGAGTTCACCCCTTCCGGGTGTTTTCAACCCCTCCTTACGATATCAGTAGTAAGTTCCTGAAAGAATTTCCTCTTCTGTAAAGAATTTTATTCTTGTTTTTAATGGAAAGATATTGCTTTTGAAAAAATGATCTAACAATATATTGTTTCGCTATTTTAAATTTTGTAGACCCTTAGAAAAAAAAATTGCACTTAAACCGTGTAGAATTTAAAGGACCATAATGTATAACATGATAATATCGAAATAGAAGAAATTTAAAAGAATTAAACAAAATACTGATAAAAACTGTTAAATGAGAAACAAAATTAATTTAAAAAAAGTACTTTAAATTTTTTTGTAAAAATATTCTAAAGACCTTTTAAGTGCCTCTCAATCAAATTCATATAATTATTTTTGCCCAAACAGGATTTCGTTGAATTTTCACACGGTTGAAGAACTTGAAATTGCACTTCTAATGGTACCAAAATTGTCCTTTTTCAAATTAAGTCCGGGTTGACCC
The DNA here is from genome assembly GCA_947561585.1 of Caprella mutica. NCBI lineage: Eukaryota > Metazoa > Arthropoda > Malacostraca > Amphipoda > Caprellidae > Caprella > Caprella mutica. Next base: position 123,511 of record CANNZV010000909.1, read on the forward strand.
TATTTTGAGATTCGATTGACTACACTATAGTGGAAAAATGTGATCTTTGATGGATCAAAAACACCTAAGAGGACCATTGATCCAATATCATCACCCCCTCCATTGACAGCGCCTTCAGGAGATTCAGACGAAGACTACCTTGATTACTAACTTCCCGTAATTCAACCACCTGTTGAATTACAGGTGGTTCAACCAGCTGATGAACAACGAGAGGTGCAACATGTGCTCAGACATTTTATAAAAGCGCCTCTCGGGCACCTAACTGGTATGGAGAATGGAATTTTTCTGTTGAAAGAGGTTTTGTTAGTAAAATTATGACGGAACCTAATACGGTAAAGGAAGCTAGGTGTAGTCTTGAATCTTCTGAATGGCAGCTAGCCATGGAGCGTGAATTAGATATTTTTAAATTAGCCTAACTCAGATATAAATATAATTAATTCTTGATGGGTTTTTAAACGTAAATTGAGATATGATGAAAATATTAGTTCTTATAAAGCTAGATTAGTAGCACAAGGTGTTGAAATTTTAGTTAAATGTATTACACACTCGTTATATATTTAATGTTAACTTCCTGTTAGACTAGCTCAGCTATATTAAATTACCTATTGTTTCAATAACTATGTATTACTTTTAATGAGAAACGGACATAAGGTCTAAAGTCGATCACACTTCCGTCGAGGGTTAAATACCCTGTCTAGTAGTTTCTGAAATCAGTCTGTCTTGAACATTACTCAGTGAGAGATGGGTTCCACTCATCTCTCCATAGACTTCTAATTGTATAACATATTTACTCTTTAAATAAACTCTATGTCTTAACGTTGTTAACCCACTGATTTAACCTAATTCTAACAGGTTATGGGCCCAGTGAACGATAAGAGTTTATAAATCAAATTATGTTTAAACAAATTAGAAGTTTATAATAGTAATAAAAACGAAGTGCTGTGAAAAAAGGGTTAACCTATATGAAACATATCACTCAAAACGCTTGCGTAAGCATATCGTATTCACGCGCTAATGAGGTCAATTATAATGATTGCTCTAGCGAAAAATGCACTTGTGTTATAATATAATGATTTAGTATTTTTGCGGAAGAGGTGTCAAGAGAGGTCACAAATTACCTTTAAATCTGTGACCTTATCCTTTGGTAAACAGTCTTTCAACAAAAGGTTCTTGCGAACTAAGGCTGTGTTACTGTTCCAATTAAATATTAATAATTATATTCAGTGCAGTTATTCTTATGAATTAGAATAATGTTAAAACATCAATGTTTATGTTTGTTAAAGTATTGAATGATAGTAAATACTTATATTCAGTGCAGTTATTCTTATGAATTAGAATAATGTTAAAACATCAATTCAGTTAAACAGTAAATCAAGTTAACTGCTTTGGTTGTTTATTTTTGTTAAAGTATTGAATGACAGTAAATACTTATATTCAGTGCATTTATTCTTATGAATTAGAATAATGTTAAAACATCAATTCAGTTAAACAGTAAATCAAGTTAACTGCTTTGGTTGTTTATTTTTGTTAAAGTATTGAATGACAGTAAATACTTATATTCAGTGCAGTTATTCTTATGAATTAGAATAATGTTAAAACATCAATTCAGTTAAACAGTAAATCAAGTTAACTGCTTTGGTTGTTTATTTTTGTTAAAGTATTGAATGATAGTAAATACTTATATTCAGTGCAGTTATTCTTATGAATTAGAATAATGTTAAAACATCAATTCAGTTAAACAGTAAATCAAGTTAACTGCTTTGGTTGTTTATGTTTGTTAAAGTATTGAATGATAGTAAATACTTATATTCAGTGCAGTTATTCTTATGAATTAGAATAATGTTAAAACATCAATTCAGTTAAACAGTAAATCAAGTTAACTGCTTTGGTTGTTTATGTTTGTTAAAGTATTGAATGATAGTAAATACTTATATTCAGTGCAGTTATTCTTATGAATTAGAATAATGTTAAAACATCAATTCAGTTAAACAGTAAATCAAGTTAACTGCTTTGGTTGTTTATGTTTGTTAAAGTATTGAATGACAGTAAATACTTTCAACAAAAGGCTCTTGCGAACTAAGACTTCTGTTTTGTTTCAATTGAATATTAATAATTATATTCAGTTATTCTTATGAATTAGAATAATGTTAAAACATCAATTCAGTTAAACAGTAAACTGCTTTGGTTGTTTATGTTTGTTAAAGTATTGAATGATAGTAAATACTTTCAACAAAAGGTGATTTGTCTTCTGTCATCACTGCCAGGGCCGTTTGAAGTGCTTGTCACTGCACTTGAAGCTCAGACAGACATCCCTAACTGGATTACCGTAGCTGACTCACTCCGGAGAGAAGCTGAAAAGTTGAGTATTCTTCTCAAACTAACAACTACTCATCCCAGAGCTACCCCAATCTGGATACACCCAGCAAGGAGGAGGATACGGCACTTGGAACAGTGGGGGGTACTATGGACAGCAGCAGAATTACTATGCACAGCAGCAACAGACACCGCCAACCCAAACCTCTTACGGCAACTGGGGACAACAGGCACCGGGCGATTGGAGTGCCGCAACCACTGGACAAGCTGCCGGTACTTGGAGTGGCTATGGACAACAAACCGGACAAACGCTCCAGCCAACTCCACGCAGGGTGGTGGCTATGGGAACTACAACTACAAGAAGTAAAATAAGTAAAGACTTGTTTGTTTGTAAATAGCTACACAAGAAAGTGGTAGTGTTAAGTTGCTAAAATGACTTAGTTTAACTGACATTTAACTTACGCCATATTGTAGTTCTATTCACAGTAAATGAATAACCTGATGTTAAGTCTAGTGGTAGGTTTAGTTAACTTTCGCCTCTACGGTTCTTGCACCGGTGTACAACTTGCTTCAGCATTTGTGAAGTGAATTCTCAAATTAATTGAAATTAGGCTTTTGGATAGTAGTTAGATAGAATTTTTATTGCTTTTTAATGATCAGCAGATTAATCTTTGAATCGTAACAAAAACTACCGACACAGCATTTAATTATTATTTTAATTGATGACTCAGCATGTTTACTTAATCGAAGTACGCGGTCTATTAGGTGAGCATATGAATTGAATACAGATGAATTGATATTCATACTGTGAATATTTGTGAATATTTAGAAGTGAATATTTAGAAATAAATAATTTTTCATTTTGAAATACTAATTAGATTTTGATGATTAGAAAATTTTAGAGTCAAAATAAATTAGGAATTTGCAGGAATGAAATATTTTTAAATTAATATACATAAATGAAATGGTTATATTTATAACTAATTTGCAGTAAAATATTAAACGATCTTTCAATTTTTCTGAAGAAAGAATTTAATAGTAAATTTTATTCAATAAAATAATTAAAAAATAGAAATTCTATTTTTTAACGGAAGGATGTTAATTTTAATTGCATGATTATTAAGCAATGTTAATTTTTTACAAGTTAAATTGAAATAAAATAAGCAAGAATGTCACAATATGTTAAGTTCAGTTTTGATGTGTATTCATACTATTTTTTATGTTATATGTAAGTTTGAAATATTTTATATACATAGTATATTTTCTTTTTGGATTTCTGAAGACTCTATTTTATATCGACATTCAGAAATAAAAAGAGGGGAAGAAAGGAATTATTTGAAATAGAATTAAACCATTAATAAATGTTTAAAATTCTTGCAGTTATAGGTTTGATTTTTTATGTTACATGTAAGTTTGAAATATTTTATATACATAGTATATTTTTTTTTAGATTTCTGAAGACTCTATTTTATATCGACATTCAGAAATAAAAAGAGGGGAAGAAAGGAATTATTTGAAATAGAATTAAACCATTAATAAATGTTTAAAATTCTTGCAGTTATGATTGTTCAATTTGAATTTCAGAATTTTTCAATTTGAGTTTTAATGCTTTGAATTTTAGGATTGATTAAAATGAGATTTATGTCTTTAAATTTAGAATAATTCATTTCCTATGTAAATTGTTGTTCATTGTTTTTTTTAATGGATCGTCTGACATATTCTCTAAATCGTTGCCTATTGATAGATTTACCAAATTTGTTAAATTAATAGGCATGAAAAATATATAATGTCGTGTGAGGAGGAGTGTTGAAATTTTAGTTAAATGTATTACACACTCGTTATATATTTAATGTTAACTTCCTGTTAGACTAGCTCAGCTATATTAAATTACCTATTGTTTCAATAACTATGTATTACTTTTAATGAGAAACGGACATAAGGTCTAAAGTCGATCACACTTCCGTCGAGGGTTAAATACCCTGTCTAGTAGTTTCTGAAATCAGTCTGTCTTGAACATTACTCAGTGAGAGATGGGTTCCACTCATCTCTCCATAGACTTCTAATTGTATAACATATTTACTCTTTAAATAAACTCTATGTCTTAACGTTGTTAACCCACTGATTTAACCTAATTCTAACACAAGGGGTCTCAAAAAGACTTGTAATAGATTATGACGAAACTTTCGCACCTGTAGTTAGATTTGAATCTATGCGAACTTAAACATAATTTAATAGTTCACCACATGGATGTTAATTCTGCATTTTTGTATGGATAACTCAAAGAGAATGTCTTTATGAGACAGCCTACTGGCTATGTTCAAAAGGGAAAAGAGCATCATGTAAGCAAACTAAATAAGTCAATGTATGGACTATAACAGTCACCCAAATGTTGGAATGATTCTTTAGATGCCTATCTTAAATCCTTAGACTTTTTTCAATCTAAATGTGACCGCTGTATATATATTTTAAGATGACTAATGATATTTCATGTATTGTGTCTGTATATCCCAGCAAACATGAATGTATCTATTCGATGTCTAAACGACTCTGTATAACCTCTCTTCCGACATCGAATACCAGTAACAAATTAGACATGGTGACATCAAGTAGACATCAATCCGATATCCGTTTGCACCGCTAAACCGCATCATATTAATTAAGTATATTTAGCATCGGAGCGATACCGTTATAACAGCGTTGAATAGAAAGATAAATTACGACATCCAACATACATAGGGATTCTCTATCGAACAGACGCCTAATTATATATCTAATATGCTTCGAAACGATATCCACTTGCATACAATAAATAAATAAAAATAGAAAATTCTTACTTCATTGATATAACGTAGGTACTGTACGTTTAGATGCATATCAATTTGATTAAAGTTACATAGTGTTATATATAAATTAAATGGGAAGAAATGAAGTGACGTGTCCGGGAATCGTTCGTGGGTCAAACCGTCGCCGTGCCTGTAGCTCTGTCACTTTGCCACCGTGGATGCATTTGATTAAAAAAAAATTTTCATATTAAATGACCCGGAGATACTTAAAGAAATTTTAAAGTGAATAAAACAATACAGGCAAGCACCGCTTTTTTAACCAAAATCACAACTTATTGTTATTACAAATAGTAATGAGTTGGTCAAATTTTCATATAATTGTAACTCCTTAAAAATTTCGATCTCTATGAGTTCAAATTAAAGAAAATGTTTTGTAGCTACGACTTAGAATACAGATGAAAGCTCTGTGATGAAAGTTCAAAGTATAAGTAATGAATGCATTAATTAAAATTTGACAATAGATTAACTCTCACTCAGTAAATATAGGTCATAATAGTTGAGTAATTAGTCTGATATTTTGACTTATATAATTGTGTTTCATTGAACAATCATGAATTTTGTTCTCTGTGAAATATTTTTAGCAATAGGGTATATGTTCCAAGTTATTAATAGGGTCTATATTTTCGAACACGTGACAAAGAAAAATATAATAATCATTATTTAACTACTATTTAATTAGTAACATAATAGCTGAAGGTATGATACCAATTGAAATAAAAGTTAAATAATGATTATTATATAGATTTATTGAGTCCGATTACCACTTTAAGTTTATTATCTATAATGTGAATCACTGAATTTTAATCGTCTCATTTGCAGCTTTAGGCACTAGGTGGAAGCTCAAGTTATCGGATATGGGGTTAAGCATTTTACGTAGAAAAATTATTTATGTATTGATTTTTATTTCTAAACTTGTATTTTACGTACTGGTATCATGGATACCAATTTAAGTAAGAGTTTAATAATGATGATTATTATATTTATTTCTTACATATTCGAAAATGTGGAACCGTCCGATAACACAGAATTTACTTTAAGATGGAACATGTTAAATAGCCCATCATCTATAAATTATTTACGTTTAGTAGATGTTTAACGTCTGCTTCGGAACCAAAATCCATGTCGCTGAGGTCAAAAGGAAATGAAATACAAGGGACTGGAAGAAGCAGTCAGAAAGGAAAGTGGCTCCATGGATAAAGTCACGACACTCATGGATGCTAAAAAGCTACTCCGTGAATGCTGTCACTTACCGAAGAATGTGACAAAAATGGTCACAAGCACCGGTGGCTGCACTCATGGATGGAAGAGGGAAATGAAGAGGTAATAGTAAATGAAGTCTACGAGCCTACCTAACAGAAAATCTAAGACTTCATACGTAATTGTAGAGCATAACCCTAGCGCTATCCTCTAAAACTGCATGAAGAGTTAAAAACATGATAAACATAAAATAGACTATACATAATCCAAATTACAACAGTTTGGGTCCAAGGGACGCCACCCCACTTCTCTTCTATTCACCAAAGACAGCTTCAGGAACCCCTTGGGGCTTATTTTCAATAAGCAGTTTAGAATAGATTCATAACAACAAATGCACTGGCCATCGAAAAATCACTTGATTGGTTATCCATTTCATTTTCACGGTACTGGAGGAATACTGTTCAACAACCGATGTTCCAATATCGCTTACTTTACGTTGATCCATTGTACAATCGCACTAGCGTGCTAATGCCTTATCGTACCTTTACAACTGCCGTAGTCCCTTATAAGTTATAAGTGTATTAATTTTAAAGGGAGCACTACGTTATAGAAAGGTACAATCCAATTGAATAGAAATAATTCCTACATTTCTTCACGTATTATAAAACAGGAAGATGAGAAGAAAATGAATTTCAAAATTTGAAACTATTTTTTTAAAACTACGTATCTGTTTTCGCACTTCTGGTCGAAGTATAAATTCAGATATCGTTTGGAAACAGACATGCTGACGTCAAGATGCTGCTGTTAAAACCATGTATCGGTTTTCGTGTTTCTACTCGAAGTGTGAATTCAGATATCATTTAGAAACAGACATTCCGATATCTACTATGAGTCGAAATGGTTGCTAAGTCGATACCCACCGTTAGCGCTACGAATTCGACAGCAAACGGCATCGAATCGACATTCATATGTTTGTTGGGATGTTGATGATATAATTATAGCATGTAGGCACAATGATGTTTGACAAAAATCAAAGCTGATGTGGTGACACTAATCACACTCTTTATTAAATTCTAGTTAACATTAGTTGTATCCTGAAACAAACAATAATATAAACTAAAAGTGATCAATCAAAACTATTAAATCATAAAATTACTCAATCTAATCTAACTAGTTACTTTTAAATTAATCAAACCAAATCTTAGTTTAAATAATAGTAAATCTTTCTTAAATATCACTTTACTGATTTGAGTTCTAAATTTGAGATGAAAGATTTTGAAAAGTTATCCTATAGATTTGATTTTATTAATTGTAAACCAGTGTCCACACCAGCTGATGTTAATTCCTATCTTAAACAAACTTCAGATGAATGTGAATTGGTTGATGCGAATAGGTACCAATCTGCAGTAGACTCATTACTATACTTATCTACCAAAACTAGACCTGATATTACGGTACACGGAAAACTGCCAGGTGGAAAGCTGCCAGTCATTTACTGGCAATTTAAAGACTTTAGTCAATAATAACATTTTAATTTATAAAAATGTTGTTCGCCCAGCGTTAAGGAGTTAAGGAACATTCATTTTTACTTAGTATACAAAACAAAAATAATAATTAAATGTAGACAAATTATTAGAAAAATATGTAAATATATAAATATTAAAGATATAAATGAAATATTATATAAAAATTAAAAACTAAAATCTTTCTTAGAAAAGGTTTTAAATACTAAGAGAAGAAACAAAGAAATATTAGTATTAGGGACAGATTACAATTTCTTTGTTTACACAACGCATCTTTAAATTATCAGTTCATAACGCGCTAACCCCAGCAAACATGAATGTATCTATTCGATGTCTAAACGACTCTGTATAACCTTTCTTCCGACATCGAATACCAGTAACAAATTAGACATGGTGACATCAAGTAGACATCAATCCGATATCCGTTTGCACCGCTAAACCGCATCATATCAAGTATATTTGGCATCGAAGCGATACCGTTATAACAGCGTTGAATAGAAAGATAAATTACGACATCCAACATACATAGGGATTCTCCATCGAACAGACGCCTAATTAAATATCTAATATGCTTCTAAACGATATCCACTTGCATCCAATAAATAAATAAATTAAAATTGAAAACTCTTACTTCATTGATATAACGTACTGTACATTTAGATGCATATCAATTTGATTTTTGTTACATATTGTTATGTGTAAATTAAATGAGAAGAAATGAAGTGATGTGTCCTGGTATCGATCGTGGGACCCTCCGTCTTCGTGCCTGAAACTCTGTCACATTGCCACCGTGGATGTATTAGACTTAAAAAAAAATTTGATATTAAACGACCCGGAGATACTTAAAGATATTTTAAAGTGAATAGAACAATACAGGCAAGTACCGCTTTTTTAAAGGTCCCCTCCATGCAAATTTTTTTATTGCTTAAATCAACGAGGCTAATGTTTCTTATCATTTTACTACAAACCGCATCAAATTTGATAGCATATTTTTAATTTTATATGCTTTTAAAGATTTTTATAATCAAAATTCTACAAAACCTACTTTACTTCCGACTTTCTAATTTTCAGTCTGAAGACGAAGAATGTACACCATTTGTTTTGATTGTCAACTAAGTATTTGGTTTAATAAATCTATTTATTATTCGTTTAAAGGTTAAAATTTGGAAAAACTTATTATAGAAACGTTTATATACTTTTAGAAATAATTAATATCAAAAAGAATTCCAAAAACGCGTTGTTTGTTTAAAAATCTAAATTTGAAATCAAAACAAAGAGTGTACAATCTTCTTTCTCAGCGTCAGGTTGGAGATTCGCTCAATTGTGGCTAACAGAGTAATAAAAAACTTTAAAAGCAAATAATAAAATATATACTGAACCGAATTGTATGCGGTTTGCGGAATAATGATCGTAGACCTTAGTTCTATAATATTGTGTTATAAACTCATTTTTTTCCCGGAGCCTGGAGAGGACCTTTAACCAAAATCACAACTTATTCTTACTACAAATAGTAAAGAGTTGGTTAAATTTTTATATAATTGTAACTCCTTAAAATTTTCGTTCCTTCTGAGTTCAAATTAAAGAAAATGTTTTGAGGCCACGACTTAGAAGAAATTAATATATAATTAGATTTTTATAATTATTGTGTTTCATTGAACAAACAGGAATTTTGTGCTCTGTGAAATATTTTTAGCAGTAAGGTATATGTTCCAAGTTATTAATAGGGGCTATATTTTCGAACACGTGATAAAGGAAAATATAATAATTATTATTTAACTACTATTTAATTCGTAACATAATAACTGAAGGTATGATACCAATTGAAATAAGCCCCCAGGGGCTATATCCTGAAGTTGTCTGTCGTGAATGGGGGGTGGCGTCCCTTGGGCCCCGAACTGTTGTAATTTGGATTATGGATTGTCTTTTTTCATTTTTACCATGTTTATCATTTTTTTAACGCTACTTGCAGTTTTAGAGGATAGCGCTAGGGTTATGCTCTTCAACTACGAGGTCTTAGATTTTGTGTTAGGTAGGCTCGTAGGCTTCATTTTCCACTTCCATCCGTGAGTGCAGCCACCGGTGCTTGTGTCCCGTTTCGTCACATTCCTTGGTAAGTGACTGCCTTCAGGAGTAGCTTTTCTGCATCCATGAGCATTGTCACCGACGGTGGTAAGTGACTTTGTTCATGGAGCCACTTTCCTCTCTGACTGCTTCTTCCAGTCCCTTGTATTTAATTTCCTTTTGACGTCAGCGATATGGCCTTTGGTTCCGAAGCAGACGTTAAACCCCTACTAAAATAAATAAACAATTGAAATAAAAGTTAAATAATAATTAAATATAGATTTATTGAGTCCGATTACCACTTTAAGTTTAATTATCTATAATGTGAATCACTGAATTTTAATCGTCTCATTTGCACAGCTTTTGGCACTAGGTGAAAGCTCAAGTTATCAGATATTGGGTTCCACATTTTACGTACAAAAATTATTTAGGAATTGATTTTTATTTCTAAACTTTTATTTTACGTACTGGTATCATGGATACCAATTTAAATAAGAATTAAATAATGATAATTATTATATTTATTTCTTATGTATCCGAAAATGTGGAAACATCCGATAACACTGAATCTACTCTAAAATGGAACATGTTAAATAGCCCATCAACTTTTAATTATTTACGTTAAGTAGAGGATTAACGTCTGCTTCAGAACCAAAGTCCATGTCGCTGACGTCAAAAGGAAATGAAATACAAGGTACTGGAAGAAGCAGTCAGAAAGGAAAGTGACTCCATGGACAAAGTTACGACGCTCATGGATGCTGAAAAGCTACTCCGTGAATGCTGTCACTTATACCGAGGAATGTGACAAAATGGTCACAAGAACCGGTGGCTGCACTCAAGGATGGAAGAGGGAAATGAAGAGGCGATAGTAAATGAAGCCTACCTAACACAAAATCTAAGACCTCGTAATTGTAGAGCATAATCCTTGCGCTATCCTCTAAAATTGCATGGAGAGTTAAAATATGACAAAAATAAAATAAACGACACATGATCCAAATTACAACAGTTTGGGACCCAAGGCACGCCACCCCTTCTCTTCCATTCACCAAAGACAGCTTCAGGAACCCCTCGGTGCTTATTTACAATAAGCAGTTTAGAATAGATTCATAACAATAAATGCACTGACCATCGAAAAATCACTTGATTGATTACCCATCTCATTTTCACGGTACTTGAGGAACCCTGTTCAACAACCAACGTTCCAGTATCGCTTACTTTACGTTGATCCAGTGTACAATAGCACTAGTGTGCCAATGTCCCATCGTACCTTTTCAACTGTCGCTTAAAGGGAGCATTACGTACTTTATATAGAAAGGTACAATCCAATTGAATAGAAATAATTCCTACATTTCTATAAATATTAGAAAAAAGGGAGATAAGAGAATGAATTTCCAAATTCGAAACGATTCTTTTAAAACTACGTATCTGTTTTCGTACTTCTGGTCGAAGTATAGATTCAGATATCGTTTGGAAACAGACATGCCAACGCCAAGATGATGATGTTAAATCCATGTATCGGTTTTCGTGTTTCTATCCGAAGTGTAAATTCAGATATCATTTAGAAACAGACATTCCGATATCTACTATGAATCGAAATGGTTGCTAAGTCGATACCCACCGTTAGCGCTACGAATTCGACAGCAAACGGCATCGAATCGACATTCATATGTTTGTTGGGAACTGTCTAATTTTTTTTTATAATTTGAGAATTGAACAAGCCTTCAAGCTTAATATTCGCTTGTACTCATTATAAAACAACTTCGATCATACACTGCTGATCAATAATATAAGACCGTTTGAAAATTGGATTAAAAAACTAACATTTTGTAGATAGAGTTGTGAATTTTCAAATACATATAGGTTGCTGATAACAATCTACATAAATGTTCCGAATAAAAAAAAATAAAACAAACTTTTTCTTAAATTTGCATTTTTATGAAATAAGGCGTTTAACACTTGATCATAAACATAAGACCACATAACTTAAATTAGGATAAATACCAAATAACAAAGAAAATGTCAACAAAATTGGCTTTAATAGTGAGTTCTGCCTACATTGCTTCTGATTACTTCAAAAATTCTCTGTGGCATACTGGAAATGAGGGTTTCTAGCAGTGTAAGGGGAACGTTGCTCCAACTCGTTGAAGTGTTCTAACCCTTCTATTTTTTGTAATCAATGAGTTAGTGTGTTTTTGGTATTTTTGTGTGACACCTTTCTAGGCGATACCGTTAAACGGATAACAACCATTCAGTTTCTATGCAGTGTATGGACTCTCATTTATTTTCACTTACATAGTTTTCAATATTCATGTGGTCTCAAAAAGTGGTGTGGTTTCAGTTAATTTGATAATATTCTTTGTGATGCTCGGGGAACGTTCCATTTAAGAATTACTTATCTAAAGTATATAAAATTCGTAATAATTAGTGGTTGTAACGGGTATTTGAGTATCGTAATTAAGTACACAATTACAGTTTTGTTTAGAAGTTAAGAAACATTAGGATGTCATTTTGATAGTTTTTCTAGCTCGTATAGCTTGGTAATAATTAAAATTATAGTGGTAGGGTTTACTGGGGATAAAATTAGGTTTGAATAAGTTTGGTTTAAGGCTGTAATGTTTTTGCAAAGTAATTGTTTATTTTCTTGTGTATTTACAGATTCATGCGTTTGTTGAATTTACCACAATTTTATTACCTTTAATTGGCTGCAGGCATTTAGTAACTCCAAATTGAGTATTTTGTAACCCTGATTTGAAACACCCTGATTTGAAACACCCTGATTTGAAACACCCTGATTTGAGACACCCTGATTTGAAACACCCTGATTTGAAACACCCTGATTTGAAACACCCTGATTTGAAACACCCTGATTTGAAACACCCTGATTTGAAACACCCTGATTTGAGACACCCTGATTTGAGACACCCTGATTTGAGACACCCTGATTTGAGACACCCTGATTTGAGACACCCTGATTTGAGACACCCTGATTTGAGACACCCTGATTTGAGACATCCTGATTTGAGACATCCTGATTTGAGACATCCTGATTTGAGACATCCTGATTTGAGACATCCTGATTTGAGACATCCTGATTTGAGACATCCTGATTTGAGACATCCTGATTTGAGACATCCTGATTTGAGACATCCTGATTTGAGACATCCTGATTTGAGACATCCTGATTTGAGACATCCTGATTTGAGACATCCTGATTTGAGACATCCTGATTTGAGACATCCTGATTTGAGACATCCTGATTTGAGACATCCTGATTTGAGACATCCTGATTTGAGACATCCTGATTTGAGACATCCTGATTTGAGACATCCTGATTTGAGACATCCTGATTTGAGACATCCTGATTTGAGACATCCTGATTTGAGACATCCTGATTTGAGACATCCTGATTTGAGACATCCTGATTTGAGACATCCTGATTTGAGACATCCTGATTTGAGACATCCTGATTTGAGACATCCTGATTTGAGACATCCTGATTTGAGACATCCTGATTTGAGACATCCTGATTTGAGACATCCTGATTTGAGACATCCTGATTTGAGACATCCTGATTTGAGACATCCTGATTTGAGACATCCTGATTTGAGACATCCTGATTTGAGACATCCTGATTTGAGACATCCTGATTTGAGACATCCTGATTTGAGACATCCTGATTTGAGACATCCTGATTTGAGACATCCTGATTTGAGACATCCTGATTTGAGACATCCTGATTTGAGACATCCTGATTTGAGACATCCTGATTTGAGACATCCTGATTTGAGACATCCTGATTTGAGACATCCTGATTTGAGACATCCTGATTTGAGACATCCTGATTTGAGACATCCTGATTTGAGACATCCTGATTTGAGACATTCTGATTTGAGACATCCTGATTTGAGACATCCTGATTTGAGACATCCTGATTTGAGACATCCTGATTTGAGACATCCTGATTTGAGACATCCTGATTTGAGACATCCTGATTTGAGACATCCTGATTTGAGACATCCTGATTTGAGACATCCTGATTTGAGACATCCTGATTTGAGACATCCTGATTTGAGACATCCTGATTTGAGACATCCTGATTTGAGACATCCTGATTTGAGACATCCTGATTTGAGACATCCTGATTTGAGACATCCTGATTTGAGACATCCTGATTTGAGACATCCTGATTTGAGACATCCTGATTTGAGACATCCTGATTTGAGACATCCTGATTTGAGACATCCTGATTTGAGACATGCTGATTTGAGACATGCTGATTTGAGACATGCTGATTTGAGACATGCTGATTTGAGACATGCTGATTTGAGACATGCTGATTTGAGACATGCTGATTTGAGACATGCTGATTTGAGACATGCTGATTTGAGACATGCTGATTTGAGACACCCTGATTTGAGACACCCTGATTTGAGACACCCTGATTTGAATGTAGACGAAATTGCTTTTAGAGCTTTTGGTAACGGCAAACCTTTGAAATCAATTGGGGCTATTGTCGCTAATCTTAAAATGCACGAACAAGAATTGGGAATTCATGAATTTTCAGTCTTGCCATCTGATTACCTGTCAGGTTATATAATCTTAGGAGAGGATTACCTAGTTAAAACAGGGTTAACCGTAGACACTAAAAGAAATAGGTTGAGAAAGATTTGTAGTGATGGTTCGTTTTGGGATTACTATGCTAAATCACCTAATGATAATCATTGCTTTCTTTTGGCCAATGATGTTCCATGTTTAATTGAAGTGTAATGCAGTGATAGCTCCGGGAGCTACCCTAAAATTAGAAATCGATTGGGACTTAGATCTGAAACCTTGTCAAAACTGCTTGAAGTCAGTTGAACCAGTATTATTATATGAAGATATTACTGATAAGAAGAGTTTAGTCTTATTCTGGATTATTTGTAAGCAATGGTGAAGGGGGTAGTATTTTGGTTACTAATAGAGGGAGTAAAGCTATGCATTTGACACAGGGGTTTCAAATGGGTACTATTTCGAGTGCTATAGAAGAGGATTGGCTTAGGTCTAGTGGGGAAGTATGCGTAGCTATTCTGGAGTCTAAGAAAGAGGCGAACGTAATTGAGATAGATACGAGTGAAGTTGAGCTCCCTGACTATCTATCTTCCGATAAAAGAGATCGTATCCTAAATTTCATTTCCAATAATTTGGAAGCATTTGGTAATTCAAATCGCGTAGGCAGATTCGATATTGAAGCTCATAGGATAGAATTAACAGATCAGTCTCCAATCTATCAGCGAGTGCGTAGATTTCCCGAGGTTATCAATGAGGATATCGAAAGACATTGTAGGGAATTGCAATTACTAGACATAATTGAACCAAGTAGATCAGCATGGTCTTCACCCGTAGTACCAATCAAGAAAAAGGATGGCACAGTACGTCTGTGTGTAGACTATCGACGCCTGAATGCCGTAACAAAAGCGGACAAGTTCCCTTTGCCGAATTTAAATGATGCGGTGTTTGGTTTGGGTAACGTTAGATACTTTACTGCTCTGGACCTGGTGAAGGAGTATTACGAGTTCCCTTTAGCGGAGGAGTCTCGTAAATTTACCGCGTTTTCTACCCCACGCCAACATTGGCAATTCAAAACGTTGTCGTTTGGCCTAAAGAACGCCCCATCCACGTTTCAGCGAGGGATGCAGCAGATTCTTAGTGGTTTCCCTTGGCGCAAGGTAATAGTATATATTGACGATGTTTTAATCATGAGTGAAAGCTTCGAAGAGCATATGGAATTGGTTCAGAAAGTAGTGTCTACGCTGAAACATAGTGGAGTCACACTAAACTTGTCAAAGTGCAAATGGTTTACGAAGGAGGTAGAGTTTCTGGGGCCTGTTGTTAGTAGTAAAGGATTGTGCATTCTCCAGATTGCCGGAATCAGTTAAGGAGTTTCCTATAACTCAAAGTGAGGATTTGCCAATTGGATTGATTCCATTACAGCCGGTACCCGAAGGTGGAGATTCCTTGATATTAAGCCTTCTGTCTGCGTCATCTGGAATACTGGAACTTTGTGATGGAAAATGTGATCCGCTTTGCTTGAGACATCTATTAGTTGACGAGCTCCGTCAGAATCCCGCTGATTACAACCTAGTTACAAATAAAACACTAACATGTAATTTGAAACTGATGAGGAATCAGGGTCAGTTACTTGATTTAGAAACCTTATTGGCCTTCTCATTAAAGTTTCAGTGTGTGTTGTTGGTGCATTATGGTGGGAGTGTTCCTGTTGTCTATGCTCATAGAGGGTTCGCGGATTTGACAGTACTTCCTAGAGTGCATCTACAATGTATTGCTGGGATTCATTTCAATCCTATCATGGAATCAACGCTGTACAAGCCATCACGATGTATGGTTCAGAAAATGTCTCTAGATAACCACATTGAAATTTCGCAAAATATCTGTTTGGAAGAGGAAGACAATGTGGATGAAATTGATCTAATGGAAGAGGAAGCAGGTCCAACTCGTCCCCCGGACGAATGGTGTGAAATTCACCAACCTGCACAGATAGTGACAATCATGACTTCTATTGCAAATCGTAGATTTTGTCTCCTGATTGATACGGGGGCCCAAGTTAGTTGAAGTAGTAGTCAAGGATATTGGTTCCGTGATTACCCCTGCTGTGAGGCGTAAATTAAGAGGTATTGGCGATAATCTCCACGTTTCTTTAGGAGAATCTTTAATTGAATTAACTCTCTAGTTTGTTATCCCATACGTTTTTGGTAGAGAAAGAAGCCCAGATGACTCATTGCTTGATCGTAGGTATGGACTTTATAAGAGATAAACAAATAGTCTTAGACTTTCATAGAGGTGATTGCTCTTATGAAGGAGGTTACTTCAGGGTTCCTACACTACCTAAAGGAGGTGACCAGTTTCCGAATAATTTGATTACAACTACAAACTTAGACTCTGAAAGCGAGTTTGCAGATGAAGATATGGGTACTCTGAACTTGTGTGACGCTTTAAAGATGCAATCTTCAAGCAGTGTGTTAACGCTGCTTCGAAGGAATTTGTTGGCCGGAGGCGAAGGATGGCCCTCCAAGTTAAAAAAGATCCTCCGTTATAAACGAAACCTGTCGCTATCCAACGGATTGATAACTTTTTCCAACAAGAAGTCAGAAGTGCCCGTTGTCTCATTACATTATCAGATTGAGATAGCTTTAACTCTACATTGTAGGTTAGCGCATCCGGGAAGGAAGAAACTTTTTGAAGAAGTTCTGCAGATAGCATGGTATCCAACAATTAATGATGTAGTATCAGATATCACTAGAACTTGCGCGCAATGTCAACGAATGAAAATCTCTAAGACGGAGCGACCACCAATTCGCAAAGTATCAACTAGTACTCCTTGCGAGTTGGTTGCCATGGATCAAATGCAGATGCCTAAAGCTAGAGGGGGCATTTCATATCTTCTTGTGGCAATCGACCACAATAGTAAATGGGTCTGTGTAGCTCCATTAACGGTGAAAACCGCAACCGCCGTGGATGCAGCATTGAGAAGTAGAATTTTGCCTTCCCTACCAAGAATACCAATTCGTGTCCTGACATACAAATGAAGGTGAATTTTCAGGTCGTGAAGTGAGGGAATTCCTAGCCGAATACGTGGTAAAATATTGCTTTTCAACTCCATACAAACCAGCAAGCAATGGTTTGGTTGAAAGAGTAAACCGAACAATACTGGAACTTTTACGTGGCTTATCAGTAGTGGGTGGAGCCTGGTTAGACCAAATTTACAAAGCGATTACCTTGTACAACAACAGTTACCATGCTAGTATAGGGAAATCTCCATCTGCTTATTTACTTTCGGAAGCTCACGCTACTAACCCAAAACCTATATTGCCCACGAGTGATACCGATTGTTGGACTCAAGGAAATTCTTCATTTTCTCCATTCAAGCCGAAACAACTAATTCTGAAAAAGGTGATTTTTAAGGGAAGACAAGTTGTCGACAAATTGTCGGAGAAGTTTGTGGGTCCTTGCGAGGTAGTATTAAGACATCCCAATAAGGTATCTTATATAATTAAGGACTGTGAAACCGGAACAGGTCAACGAGCTCACCATACCCAGCTGAGGAGATTCTATGCAGTTCCGCGGTACATAGAAACGCATCCAGCATACTCGCGAATTGTTGTAAACGAGAGAATAGAACAATTAACCGTTGAGGATGTCAATGTCAATTATGGAGACTCTTCTTCCATAGATAATCCTGTGGACGTAACGTTCAATAATCCTGGATACCATATAGAAGGGGCTTGGAATTCTTCTGATGAAACTGGGCTTTCGAGCTCATCTGAGGAAAACGATATACACAATCGACAAATAACGTGAGAGCTTCAAATCTTGGAAATGAACGTCAGAATGAATTTCATTTGAATTACAAGAAATTTCATAGGGTGGCAGCCTGGGGAGCCTCACTGAGTGAAATCGTTCACTGTGAACATATGCTATTACAATTACCGATACCTCATGATGAGACCTGTAACTCTGATCGGTCGAGAGTTCAATTGGAGATGGAATCATGGTCTCTACTGTCCAATCATAGTCAATTTTGGGTTATGGGCTCCATGGATGAGTTGGATCATCAACCCAATTTAGAAAGAGAATCTCCGATCTGTTTGGAAGTCCATGAGGCTCTTAAACCGGATGAGAAGCCTCATTCTGTCGAAGAAGACACAAGGAAGGTATTGGCGTCTTCAATACCAATGTCTCTAGATGAAAGTGTGGATGGAAAAACTAACGCTCTTGAAATTCAAAGGAGAGTGCAGAATGTTACCTGGATAAGTACCGAATTGGAAGCATTAGATTTAGCTTCTTTTATACACAGGGATAGTAAAGTCAATTTTGGTATGAAAAATCTGGTTAATCGTAAATTAGCTCTTCCTGTGACCGGTACTGCCGCTTTTTCGGTTGACAACGAGCGGTTAAAAGTAATAAATAGTGGGCTTACCTTTTCTCCTTATAAATATAAAATAGTTTCCCCGTGTTATAACAGTGAAAATAATGTCACTTGTGTTTCAGATAACGATACTAGAATGAGTCTGTAGAACCGTGAAATTTCTGTTGGAGAGAGAAACGTCAAAAAATCTAGGGAGGTCATAGTTCACCATCAAATGCAGACTCGATCTAGAGGGGTAGCTCCTTCTTTTCCGCGTTTGCAGGAGAAAACTCTTGAGTACAAATCTTGGAGGAAATGAATGACTTTGCGGTGCCAAGTGGGGAAGCATGAAGTGTTCTAACCCTTCTATTTTTTGTAATCAATGAGTTAGTGTGTTTTTGGTATTTTTGTGTGACACCTTTCTAGGCGATACCGTTAAACGGATAGCAACCATTCAGTTTCTATGCAGTGTATGGACTCTCATTTATTTTCACTTACATAGTTTTCAATATTCATGTGGTCTCAAAAAGTGGTGTGGTTTCAGTTAATTTGATAATATTCTTTGTGATGCTCGGGGAACGTTCCATTTAAGAATTACTTATCTAAAGTATATAAAATTCGTAATAATTAGTGGTTGTAACGGGTATTTGAGTATCGTAATTAAGTACACAATTACAGTTTTGTTTAGAAGTTAAGAAACATTAGGATGTCATTTTGTTAGTTTTTCTAGCTCGTATAGCTTGGTAATAATTAAAATTATAGTGGTAGGGTTTACTGGGGATAAAATTAGGTTTGAATAAGTTTGGTTTAAGGCTGTAATGTTTTTGCAAAGTAATTGTTTATTTTCTTATTGTGTATTTACAGATTCATGCGTTTGTTGAATTTACCACAATTTTATTACCTTTAATTGGCTGCAGGCATTTAGTAACTCCAAATTGAGTATTTTGTAACCCTGATTTGAAACACCCTGATTTGAAACACCCTGATTTGAAACACCCTGATTTGAAACACCCTGATTTGAAACACCCTGATTTGAAACACCCTGATTTGAAACACCCTGATTTGAAACACCCTGATTTGAAACACCCTGATTTGAAACACCCTGATTTGAAACACCCTGATTTGAAACACCCTGATTTGAAACACCCTGATTTGAGACACCCTGATTTGAGACACCCTGATTTGAGACACCCTGATTTGAGACACCCTGATTTGAGACACCCTGATTTGAGACATCCTGATTTGAGACATCCTGATTTGAGACATCCTGATTTGAGACATCCTGATTTGAGACATCCTGATTTGAGACATCCTGATTTGAGACATCCTGATTTGAGACATCCTGATTTGAGACATCCTGATTTGAGACATCCTGATTTGAGACATCCTGATTTGAGACATCCTGATTTGAGACACCCTGATTTGAGACACCCTGATTTGAGACACCCTGATTTGAGACACCCTGATTTGAGACACCCTGATTTGAGACACCCTGATTTGAGACACCCTGATTTGAGACACCCTGATTTGAGACGTCATGTTTCATATAACGACTTGTTTCATATAGCGACTTGTTTCATATAGCGACTTGTTTCATATAACGACTTGTTTCATGTAACGACTTGTTTCATGTAACGACTTGTTTCATGTAACGACTTGTTTCATGTAACGACTTGTTTCATGTAACGACTTGTTTCATGTAACGACTTGTTTCATGTAACGACTTGTTTCATGTAACGACTTGTTTCATGTAACGACTTGTTTCATGTAACGACTTGTTTCATGTAACGACTTGTTTCATGTAACGACTTGTTTCATGTAACGACTTGTTTCATGTAACGACTTGTTTCATGTAACGACTTGTTTCATGTAACGACTTGTTTCATGTAACGACTTGTTTCATGTAACGACTTGTTTCATGTAACGACTTGTTTCATGTAACTACTTGTGTCATGTAACTACTTGTGTCATGTAACTACTTGTGTCATGTAACTACTTGTGTCATGTAACTACTTGTGTCATGTAACTACTTGTGTCATGTAACTACTTGTGTCATGTAACTACTTGTGTCATGTAACTACTTGTGTCATGTAACTACTTGTGTCATGTAACTACTTGTGTCATATAACTACTTGTGTTATACAGGGTGGGGCGTAAGTTTGGAAGCAATTTTTCAAACATTAATATAATTCTTAAAAATAAGTTCCTAAGTAGGTGATAGTGTTTGAACTATAGTAGAGACACTACATTATGACGTGGCAGTGTTATTTTTTACAAAAATTTAGTCAATTCAAAAATGTCAGACAAAAGAGAAGCCATTATTGCTCTACACCGTGCCGGGAAGTCAGATTCCGTCATTTCAAAGACTCTCTCAATAGCGAGATCGACTTTTTGGAAGTGTGTGAAGCGTTTTAATGAGAGAGGAGACTTGACTGATCGTCCAAGAAGTGGTAGACCACGCTCACAACGCACCAAACAACTAATAAAATGTGCCCGAGAGAAAATCAGGAGGAACCCGAAAAGGTCAATACGATTGTTAGCCAAAACAGCTAATGTGAGTCCCAGAACAATGAGAAGAGTTGTCAAAGAAGACCTAAAGATGTCCTCTTTCACCCTCCAAAAGAGACAGACTCTGTCAGGAGCTGTGAAGAAAAAGAGATTGGAGAGAAGCAAAGCACTTCTGAGAGAATTGAAGTCTGGCACGGCTGGTGAAATTGTTTGGTCTGACTAAAAAATTTCCGTGGTGGAAATGGCTCACAATCGGAGGAATGACAGAATAATTGGTAAAAGTGCAAAAGACATCCCATACAACCAAAAAACTGTCCACAGAACCATGAAACCTGCTTCAGTAATGGTCTGGGCCGTCGTTTCAGAAACTTGGAGATCTCCTTTAATTTTTGTGGAACAAGGCGCCAAAATCAATGCTAAATGTTATATTGAGAATATTTTGACGCCAATGTTGGAGTCAGCTAAGGATCACTTCGGTAATGACACCCTATGGACATTTCAGCAAGACGGCGACTTCACATACTGCAAATGTCACTCAAAACTGGTGCCATGACCTTCTTCCACGGTTTTGGTCCAAAGAAATGTGGCCTCCCTGCTACCCAGATGTTAATCCTATGGACTTTTTGGTATGGTTCATTCTTCAATCAAAGGCCTGTGGTAAATTCCATCGCAGTGTGGATGATTTAAAGCGTTCGCTCCAGAGATTTTGGAAGGAAATTTCACAAGAACAGTTGCGTGCCGCAGTAGGAGGAGTTCGGAGGAGATTTAGGCTTTTATTAAAAACAAGGGGGGACATTTTGAATAAATTTATGATTTTTGAATTCTTAAAACCCTTATGTAATAATACATAACTGTAAATTATTAAATATATTTTTCGTTGGATTATAATATGCACTTTCATTTGCTTCCAAACTTACGCCCCACCCTGTATAACTACTTGTGTCATATAACTACTTGTGTCATATAACTACTTGTGTCATATAACTACTTGTGTCATATAACTACTTGTGTCATATAACTACTTGTGTCATATAACTACTTGTGTCATATAACTACTTGTGTCATATAACTACTTGTGTCATATAACTACTTGTGTCATATAACTACTTGTGTCATATAACTACTTGTGTCATGTAACTACTTGTGTCATGTAACTACTTGTGTCATGTAACTACTTGTGTCATGTAACTACTTGTGTCATGTAACTACTTGTGTCATGTAACTACCTGTGTCATGTAACTACCTGTGTCATGTAACTACCTGTGTCATGTAACTACCTGTGTCATGTAACTACCTGTGTCATGTAACTACCTGTGTCATGTAACTACCTGTGTCATGTAACTACCTGTGTCATGTAACTACCTGTGTCATGTAACTACCTGTGTCATGTAACTACCTGTGTCATGTAACTACCTGTGTCATGTAACTACCTGTGTCATGTAACTACCTGTGTCATGTAACTACCTGTGTCATGTAACTACCTGTGTCATGTAACTACCTGTGTCATGTAACTACCTGTGTCATGTAACTACCTGTGTCATGTAACTACCTGTGTCATGTAACTACCTGTGTCATGTAACTACCTGTGTCATGTAACTACCTGTGTCATGTAACTACCTGTGTCATGTAACTACCTGTGTCATGTAACTACCTGTGTCATGTAACTACCTGTGTCATGTAACTACCTGTGTCATGTAACTACCTGTGTCATGTAACTACCTGTGTCATGTAACTACCTGTGTCATGTAACTACCTGTGTCATGTAACTACCTGTGTCATGTAACTACCTGTGTCATGTAACTACCTGTGTCATGTAACTACCTGTGTCATGTAACTACCTGTGTCATGTAACTACCTGTGTCATGTAACTACCTGTGTCATGTAACTACCTGTGTCATGTAACTACCTGTGTCATGTAACTACCTGTGTCATGTAACTACCTGTGTCATGTAACTACCTGTGTCATGTAACTACCTGTGTCATGTAACTACCTGTGTCATGTAACTACCTGTGTCATGTAACTACCTGTGTCATGTAACTACCTGTGTCATGTAACTACCTGTGTCATGTAACTACCTGTGTCATGTAACTACCTGTGTCATGTAACTACCTGTGTCATGTAACTACCTGTGTCATGTAACTACCTGTGTCATGTAACTACCTGTGTCATGTAACTACCTGTGTCATGTAACTACCTGTGTCATGTAACTACCTGTGTCATGTAACTACCTGTGTCATGTAACTACCTGTGTCATGTAACTACCTGTGTCATGTAACTACCTGTGTCATGTAACTACCTGTGTCATGTAACTACCTGTGTCATGTAACTACCTGTGTCATGTAACTACCTGTGTCATGTAACTACCTGTGTCATGTAACTACCTGTGTCATGTAACTACCTGTGTCATGTAACTACCTGTGTCATGTAACTACCTGTGTCATGTAACTACCTGTGTCATGTAACTACCTGTGTCATGTAACTACCTGTGTCATGTAACTACCTGTGTCATGTAACTACCTGTGTCATGTAACTACCTGTGTCATGTAACTACCTGTGTCATGTAACTACCTGTGTCATGTAACTACCTGTGTCATGTAACTACCTGTGTCATGTAACTACCTGTGTCATGTAACTACCTGTGTCATGTAACTACCTGTGTCATGTAACTACCTGTGTCATGTAACTACCTGTGTCATGTAACTACCTGTGTCATGTAACTACCTGTGTCATGTAACTACCTGTGTCATGTAACTACCTGTGTCATGTAACTACCTGTGTCATGTAACTACCTGTGTCATGTAACTACCTGTGTCATGTAACTACCTGTGTCATGTAACTACCTGTGTCATGTAACTACCTGTGTCATGTAACTACCTGTGTCATGTAACTACCTGTGTCATGTAACTACCTGTGTCATGTAACTACCTGTGTCATGTAACTACCTGTGTCATGTAACTACCTGTGTCATGTAACTACCTGTGTCATGTAACTACCTGTGTCATGTAACTACCTGTGTCATGTAACTACCTGTGTCATGTAACTACCTGTGTCATGTAACTACCTGTGTCATGTAACTACCTGTGTCATGTAACTACCTGTGTCATGTAACTACCTGTGTCATGTAACTACCTGTGTCATGTAACTACCTGTGTCATGTAACTACCTGTGTCATGTAACTACCTGTGTCATGTAACTACCTGTGTCATGTAACTACCTGTGTCATGTAACTACCTGTGTCATGTAACTACCTGTGTCATGTAACTACCTGTGTCATGTAACTACCTGTGTCATGTAACTACCTGTGTCATGTAACTACCTGTGTCATGTAACTACCTGTGTCATGTAACTACCTGTGTCATGTAACTACCTGTGTCATGTAACTACCTGTGTCATGTAACTACCTGTGTCATGTAACTACCTGTGTCATGTAACTACCTGTGTCATGTAACTACCTGTGTCATGTAACTACCTGTGTCATGTAACTACCTGTGTCATGTAACTACCTGTGTCATGTAACTACCTGTGTCATGTAACTACCTGTGTCATGTAACTACCTGTGTCATGTAACTACCTGTGTCATGTAACTACCTGTGTCATGTAACTACCTGTGTCATGTAACTACCTGTGTCATGTAACTACCTGTGTCATGTAACTACCTGTGTCATGTAACTACCTGTGTCATGTAACTACCTGTGTCATGTAACTACCTGTGTCATGTAACTACCTGTGTCATGTAACTACCTGTGTCATGTAACTACCTGTGTCATGTAACTACCTGTGTCATGTAACTACCTGTGTCATGTAACTACCTGTGTCATGTAACTACCTGTGTCATGTAACTACCTGTGTCATGTAACTACCTGTGTCATGTAACTACCTGTGTCATGTAACTACCTGTGTCATGTAACTACCTGTGTCATGTAACTACCTGTGTCATGTAACTACCTGTGTCATGTAACTACCTGTGTCATGTAACTACCTGTGTCATGTAACTACCTGTGTCATGTAACTACCTGTGTCATGTAACTACCTGTGTCATGTAACGACCTGTGTCATGTAACGACCTGTGTCATGTAACGACCTGTGTCATAGCGTTATAGTAGTGTTTGTTAATTATGTATTGATTGTGTGTGAGTGGTGTGATAGAGTGTGAGTGACTGTATTGTATTAGTCGGTTTATTTTCTTTGGTGTTATTTTATATACGCCTACAATAAATAATAAATTGTATTATTCCATACCCCTGTATCATAATTCTGCTCTGGTGAAGTCATATCAAGCGAATGTGCCCTTAAGTGGCATAAACGAGAAAATCTAGATAAGTCTATTATTTTCTAGTCACGTTATCGTCAGCTCTATGTTTGCCACTACATCGTGAAAATGGACTCTCGAAGCTCATCCACAGTGGCATACTGCTTTCCATTTTTGTAAACATCCCTTGCCATCCACCCCAGAGGTTTTCTATAGGATTTAAGTCCGGGGAGCATGCGGGATGCTTCAAAACCCGGACACCACTCTCCTCTAAGAAGCTCATTGTCCTGCGTGCTCTATGAATTACAGCATTATCCTGCTGAAAACCCATCCATCTCCACACAACAGTTTTCCTTCGGTCACCAGATTAGCATTTTGGAGCATTGTGATGTAGCCAGCTGCAGTTTGACGACCATGAACAATCTGCAACTCCATCGTTCCTATGGATGAAAATGCTCCCCACACCATTACAGAGCCTCCACCGCTGTGCCGTGTAGAGTAGATCTCAGGAGGCATTTCTTTGTCATGCCAGTACCTCTGGAAGCCATCTGGATCATCAACATTGAACTTCTTTTCGTCTGAGAAGAGGACTTGCATCCATTTTCCAGTGTCCCACGTTTGGTAATCCTATTGCTGACATTAATATAGGAAATTAAAAACTAGGGACTATATACGTAACTTACATGTTTTTTTAAAAAATATACGTGACATAACAAATAAGTATAAAATGGTAATTGTTACTTCCTTATGTGTACTGAAGTTAGGTTTACTGTGTGTTTAATAAGGTAGCTTTGTTGAAATATAATTTTTTTTTGGATATTAAGTAATCCAATATCTATATTTTTATTACTGTAAAAATGAATTTCCCCTTAACCCCTTACCGAAGGGCTGACGCCGTTTTTTCAATTAAAATGTTCTTTAAATGTGTTTATAACTAAATATTAAAAGTAAAAAATACATAAATTCCCATTAAGTGAATGGCAGTTTTCTGCCTGGCAGTTTTCCGGACACCGATATTACACATGCTGTTAGTAATGTTTCTAAATTTTGCTCCAAACCAAATAGTAAACGGTGGACAGCTGTTAATAGAATTTTGCGATATATGAACGGTATACAGAATCTTGATATTATGTATGGAAATGATGAGTGAGAATCAGTAGGTTATCCTGACGCCGACTGGGCTGGTGACAGAATTGATAGAAAGACTACATCAGGGTACTTAATGATGATTCTATTATCTCATGGCGGTCTGTTAAACAGACTTGTGTAGCCCTTTCAACAGCAGAAGCTGAATATGTATCTCTTTCTGGCGCTGCTCAAGAAGCAGTATTTCTAAATACGTTATTATTAAATCTTGAATTATCTAATAAGAATTCTTCTTTGGTTTTGTTTGAGGATAATCGGTCTGCTATATGTCTTGCTAAAAATCCTAAAAATCCTCCTCGAACAAAACAAATAGATATAAAGTATCATTATGTTTGAGACTTCGTGACCTCAAATGAAATTAAACTCAAATATTGTGCTAGTGAGGAAATGTTGGCTGATGTGTTTACCAAGCCACTACCTGCTGGTAAATTTAACAAACTAGTTGAGTTGATTTGAATTATAAATGTATAACTCGTATAAGGAGATTGTTATATTAATAGTCACACTTCTTATATATTTATATTCATATTATTGTTCTTAGCTGATGTGTTTAAACACCTCAGCATAATTGTCTTATGTTTACATTTCCATGTCTTTGCTAGATCACCTGTTCTAGAATGGTTTCCTGGTTATGCATAATATAAAAATGCATGCTATAGCAATCTAGAGTTAGTGGTCTGCAGAGAACCAAAGAGGATGTATTCAAATTATTGTTCACTATTTTTATCACTTATTATAAACTTAGCCCCCAGGTGCTCTATCCTGAAGCTGTCTGTGGTGAATGGAAGAGAAGGGGGGTGGCGTCCCTTGGGCCCCGAACTGTTGTAATTTGGATTATAGATTGTCTTTTTTCATTTTTACCATGATTATCATTTTTTTAACGCTACTTGCAGTTTTAGAGGATAGCGCTAGGGTTATGCTCTTCAACTACGAGGTCTTAGATTTTGTGTTAGGTAGGCTCGTAGGCTTCATTTAGTATCACCTCTTCATTTTCCTCTTCCATCCGTGAGTGCAGCCACCGGTGCTTGTGTCCCGTTTCGTCACATTCCTTGGTAAGTGACTGCATTCACGGAGTAGCTTTTCTGCATCCATGAGCATTGTCACCGACGTTGATAAGTGACTTTGTTCATGGAGCCACTTTCCTCTCTGACTGCTTCTTCCAGTCCCTTGTATTTAATTTCCTTTTGACGTCAGCGATATGGCCTTTGGTTCCGAAGCAGACGTTAAACCCCTACTAAAATAAAAGTAAAAAAATATTATAAACTTACTTTAAATTTGTAAACACCACTGTCCATTTAACCTATGTTTCATCATATTTACCTTTTCTATTAGATTGATAAACAAATGTATCGAAAAGCAACCATTTTTAAGTAACCATGATATAACATTGCACTATCTGGCCGGTTCTAGGGGAGTTGCCACGGGGCGAATTGCCACTGGGAGAACTGCCCATTTGGGGGAATTGCCACTGGGTGAACTGCCCATGTGGGTGAATTGACACTGGGTGAATTGTATGTGCCGATGATACCTTAAACTGTTAAACCCTTGAAAATGTACAGTGATAAAGTTCCTTTCAATATGTCCTTATTCGTGCTATCTCTATTCATCATTTTCGGCTGTGAAGCACCCCTCCCCCTCTCTTATTTTGGTACACCGAGAATTGGGCCCAGGACAATTGGGTCCAACGACACTTGGGCCCAGGACAATTGGGGCTACGACAATCGGGGCCACGGAAATTGGGCCCCGAGACAATTGGGTCCCAAAAATATTGAACCCAGAAAAAAAATGAACAGAATACACAATAAAGAAGTGTTACTTTTTTATTACTAGGGCAGTGACAATATTATCTTTGAAATACACACAGAGAAAGGATTAGTTTAATCAAATCATATTTGATTTGTTTTGACTTCATTTTATGGTTTATCTGTGAGCCTACCTACGAGGTGAGTTGCAGGTACTATTTAAAATGAGTTAAATTGATGTTGGTTAAAACAACACATATGTGAGTTGATATTTTTAATTCCCGAAGGTCACAACAACTACCTGTGATAGTCAAAACTACTCGTGATGGTTGAACCAATTATATGTAATGGTTAAAACAACTACAGATCAAGGTTACATCAACTACTTGTGTATGTTTCTCCAATCACTCCTATGTGTTATACCAACTACTCGTGTAGGTTATATCAACTACTCGTGTAGGTTATATCAACTACTCGTGTAGGTTATATCAACTACTCGTGTAGGTTAAATCAACATCTCGTGTTGGTTATATCAACTACTAGTAAACTATGTAAATATGAACAGTATGGTAATATGTAGTCTATGGTTGATCTTACCCTGAGACCAAATTCTTAGGAACCAGTAAAACAAACGGGGTTTGAGCTGTGTATGTCAGACGGTGGGTTTCAGGCGGTATGACTTCTGGTTATACTTTGTCAAGTAAATGTATATCAACTATTAGTGTAGATTGAAATCTCGGTCCAGTTAGCAGTAGCCAAACTTTTTACATGACTTTTCCAGTCATTATATTTACTCTATTAAATCATAATCTCGAGTTAGGTCCCGGTATCAATTAGATTAGACTATTTATTTTCTACGACCAAATCTAACCTGTTCATTTATTTTCTACTTTTGCTTCTGTGATATGCATACTATTTTGATTTAAATAAAATTGATCACCTAGACTAATCTTTGCTTTTTTAAATGTTTTCGATCCGATGAATTGATATATGGCTATCAGTTGTAAATTAATAGATTAGATAGAATGAATAACTTCATCAGGTCAGTTTATAAATAAGAAATTAGATGACGTAAATAACTTTACGTAGTTATAAATAGGTAGGCTAGATGAATCAAATAACCAGGCTAGATTACAAAAACAAATGGTGATAGAAAATTCTTTGATATGCTGCAATTATACTATAACTAAATGAATAAAAATAAAGCCTTCGTCTTCTTAACCATATTTTAGTGCAATCAACTTACTCATAGGCATTGATGTAGAAATATGCTAATAGAATTACAAAGGTCAAATTGAAAACGAAATATAAACATTTAAGTTTTAGATTTATTATTTAGAAGTACATTTTGAATCCTCATCACTGTCTGTTACGACTATAACTTTCCAATTCCTGAAATAAGAGATTCGTATATTAATATATATATATATATATATATATATAGTCGAAATTCATACTATCGTTCATATACATTATCAATAACATCACCAACTCTTTTTCCTTTTGTGATGAGATAGCGACACCTTCGATATTCTTTTCAAGTCTGGAATCCCTAAAAGCATATGAAAAAGTAAGAGCTAATAATATTGCAAATAAATATTTAAAAATCATCTAATATTTTCAAATACTTACTTTGACCTAGCATAATTGTTCCTGAATCATTCAAAGGAAATGAAAAGGACTCCGATGGTTGATGACGTTGATATACTCCATTAATTCTTCATAAAGATCTGAAAGTAGATTCAGAAAATGTAGAAAACCATATTAATAAAAAAATGAAGAGAATTATTAACTGATAATTGTTTCATACATGTAAATTATTTATATAAAATGTTTAACTATTTTAAAATCTTCATATGTAATATAAATTTAGCTCTAATAAATGCATTGGATTCTCCTAGATAATCCTCATAATTTTGTTCATTATACACTCTTAATTTAGACTTTAAGTAAATACCAAAATAGTATATTACATCAAAAGGCTCACCTCTGGTTGAAGTTCTCACAGCCAAATTCCTGAACGGTGTTCTCCTTATTTGCTTCCAGGAAGGAGTTCTGCCGAGTACCTCCCTGGACGGAGTTCTCCCGGTCATAGAAAACCAGGGTCAAGTAGGTAAATTGCGGCACTTTAACTAACTGCGGTCTCTTATCTCAGAAACATTAATAACTAGAGCCCGGACTTTTAGGACCTATAAAAAAGGCATTTTAGGACCTGAAAAAAGGCATTTAAGGGCCTCAAATAAGGCAGTTTAGGACCTAAAAAGTGGCATTTTATGACCTATAAAGGCATTTAAGGACCTAACAAAGGCAATTCAGGACTTATACGTACACTTTTAGGATTGATAAATAGGTATTTACAACGAATAAATTAGCATTTTGGAATATAAAATTAACAGTTTTTAGTCCGCTTAAATAAAAAATGATGAAAACAAAAACTATTCATTCCTTAAAAATTCAATGAATCTAGTTTATAGTATATTTATTCCAATTTAACCTAAAAGTATTATAAAAAAAAGGTTAGGTAAGTTGAAATTCATGAAATGTAACTAATTCAAATATTAAATTCGAAATTTTTATTTACAGCAAACCCTCGTAGTAGACAACCTCAGACTAAACAAACCATATATTAGATAATTAGACCAATTAAGATATTCTGATACTGTTGTATAAGAAAAACCAATTATAAGACAAAACACAATTTTTGTCACCTGACAGTTTTTATATTGTTAATATTACAAATATTACTAGGTTCTACATATATTTCTCTTTGAATAGTTTATTGTATTTATTATCCGCAATTCTATTTTTTCATTAATGGCAGAGTCTATGCTAAAAATTTGATGTGAAGAGTTACAGAAAACTAGATACAGTGGTGACTATGCTAATTCTTGAAGTGATAGGAGTAGTTTACTTATATAATAATTCAGACAGATTTTGATTGAATTATAACGTTCTATAAATTTGCCAATATAACCTATCTACTGTACCGACTTACCAAATTATTAAATAGTATAAAAAGCCCAGAATAAGACTTCGCATCATTTTAGGAATTTATGAAATTTTAGGACATTATGTCATTTTAAGGACTTTATGGCATTTTAGGACTCTATGGCATTTATTGACTTTATGGCTTATATGGCATTTTAGGACTTTATGGCATTTGTCCGGGCTCTATTAATAACCATCATGGCTTCTAGGTACTCGTGAAATAAATAGAACCTATCGTAAATTGAGCTTATTATGATATTCAACAATTCAATATATAGCTTAACTAATTTCAGAAGGATTTTGAGACTTTCTTAATGAGGCCGCAATTAGAAATTAAAGAACCGAATTTAGCTGTGTAACCCTACCTATAGGTACACTAACTAGTTTTAAAATATATAAATTATCAGAATACTTAACTTGAGATACTAAGATAAGTTCCGAATTATCGGACGGTTCCACATTTTCATTTGCCTAAGAAAAACTATATAAAATAATTAATCTACTTTTATTTTAATTAGCTATTAGGTAGCTATATACTTTATTTCATACGTCACCGAAAATGTGAAATCTCCTGAAAATTTGGAACTTACCCTATCTGAAGACAACGCAGTAACTGCCTAGCCTATGTAGAAGGTATTGACACTGAAAAAATCAGCTAGGTAGTATGATGCTTAAATAAGTTACATATAATTATCTAGGAAAATTAGTTTGGATATCAATTTACAAAATGGAAGGCAGAAATCAAAATTATTATTATGAAAAATTATATACTGATAATCAGCTCTTCAAATAACTACCTGCCGCCAGTCTATCAATCCCCAAAATTTTAGAATATTTAGGCAGACATTTATCTATGTATTAATGGAATTAATTAATAATTAATAATCGATCGGTAGCGATAATACTATTTAGTGCATATAACGCTATTGTTTGCACTTGAACTAAAATGGTATTGAATAGCGTTCACATTCAACACGTAACACACTTGAAACAAGATTTGAACTGTAAAGTGTCATCCGATTAATTGGCTTTGAGGAAAACGTAAGTTGCCACATACTCGTTTGATTTAACTCGCACCTAAACTTAAAAAAAGTAGCGCCAACTCTCATAGTAAGTTAATTTATACACCAGATACATTAGATTTGCAGCCTTTGTGGGTTACTTTATCACACTATGTCATAGTTGTTTTAACTCGCACCTAAAATTCAAAAAACGTAGCATCAACTCTCATAAAGTTAATTCATACACCAGATACATTGGATTAACAATCTTTGTGAGTTACTTCAACACTCAATGTCATAGTTGTTTTAACATATGTTCAAACTCCCAAAATGTATCTCTATAGCTCTCATAGTTAGTTGATTCAATCCATAAAATGATTTGAATTAACTATGTTTGGTGACACACCATGTCATAGTTGTTTTGACACACGTGAAAACATGAATGTAGTCAAACCAACTCACGTAATAAATTGATTCAGAGCATAAATTGTTGACCCATTAAATATGAGTAAACTTTTTTCTCTGTGTATGCTTTATAGTCTCTTAACATATGTTTATATTTTTTTAATTCGATTGATATACTTGATAAGGTATATATTAGTAAGCTGCCCCTTAAATCACATTTGGATGCTAATCTCATGTTCCGGTGTTATGAAAATCTTTGAAGTATTTAAATAAGTCGTATTAACTTGAATCATGTCATGTGGATCCATGTTTTCGTGACATTGAACTAAGAAAAATTTAACAGTTGTAAGGATAAAATGAGATTATGAGAATACATTTTGAAATACTGATTTATAAAACTCTTTTATAATTGAACAGTGAACAGGTTTTCAACAAATTCACATTAACTTTAATTCAACTTGTATATTCCAATAATTCCAGCTAGTCTTGGTGGGCCACGGCCTTCATTATATACCCACATTCTTATTTTCTTTTGTTCTTTATCTAAAATAACTACATTCTTATTTTCTATTGGCTACAACCTAACTCATTCACCTTACAGGAGTTCACCAGATAGACTCATAGAGGTACTGTAACCATGATATTTGTTTCTTATATGACCCATCTCAGAACTGAAAATTATAGTAGTTTAAAAGAATAGTAGTATTTATTCATAAAAAGAATATGTTCTATTAATTCTTTTTTTCATAACAAGAATATCTATTTTTATATAAAGAATACTTTTTATTTTAATTATGCTCAAGACTATATTTTTATTCAAAACGCATAATGTCACAACCCTAGTAATTACATTAGCAATGGTCTTTAATTAAGTTAATACAGTAAACTCTAAAAAAATGGGTAAATAATATAATTGGCTTGGGGCCCAATTGTCGTGGGGCCCAACTGTTGGCGGGCCCAATTGTCCTGGGCCCAACTGTCGCCGGGCCCAATTATTGTCGGTCCACGCTTATATTAGGGGAGGGGGTACACCTAAACACACTGGGCGAGTGTGTGTCTTGTTCATCTCGTGTACGTAGTGATGCAGTCAGTGAGAGTTGTTCACCCAGTGACGATTCACACAGTGGCAATTCACCCACATGAGCAGTTCACCAAGTGGCAATTCACCCACATGGGCAGTTAAAACAGTGGCGATTCACCTACAATGGGCAGTTCACCCAGTGGGAATTCCCCTACATGGGCAGTTCACCCAGTGTCAATTTCCCCAGCGGCAATTCGCCGTGCACCATCTGGCCAACGTCGGTAAACGTTAGCTAAGTAAAGGCACGATCGGGCATTGGCACGCCAGTGTTATAACACACTGGGCCAATGCAATGAAAACAACACTGGGCCAACGGTTGCCAAACAGCACTGGCCCAATGAAGGAAAACATTGGTTAACCAATCCAGTGATATTTTTATGTACCAGTATATTTATTATACTGGTCTACCGGTTCTATAATTTCTATTTGGCAGTAATCGCCAGACATTCAGAGAGGTTAGGTGCGAACGATCTCTCCTAACTTTAATCACACCAAATAGCCAATTTAATATCCTCAATTAAGTATATCTTTTGAAATTGTAGTAGTTTCTGGCAATTTAGTATAAATAGGATCAACAGATCTCACTTAGGATCAACATGAAACACTTAGGATCAACAGGACACACTTAGGATCAACAGGACACACTTAGGATCAACGTAGGACACACTTAAGATAAACAGGAGTCACAGGACACACTTAGGATCAAGAGGACACACTTAGGATCAAAAGGACACACTTGGGATCAAGAGAACACACTTAGGATCAAGAGGACACACATATGCATCAAGAGGACACGCATATATAGCAACAGGTAGTGCATTGGAATAGAGGACATACATAGAAACAAGAAGACACTTGAAAACAATAAAACGTATTTTATTTTGCTACAAATATATGAAAAGTAGAATTATTCTAGAGAATTAATGTAATCAGGAATAGCTAAATTCTAATTTTGTCTTATATTTTAATAATTAATATTGAAACATTGAAACATCTATATTGAACTAAAGAAATACAAAATGTATATAATATACAATGAAAACAAGGTCTAAATTTAGGATCAAGCCCTTATATAAGTATGCCTTATAGAGCCCGGACAAATGCCATAAAGTCCTAAAATGCCATAAAAGCCATAAAGTCAATAAATGCCATAAAGGCCTAAAATGCCATAAAGTCCTTAAAATGCCATAAAGTCCTAAAATGATGAAAAGTCTTATTTTGGGCTTTTTATACTATTTAATAATTTGGTAAGTCGATACAGTAGATAGGTTATATTGGCAAATTTATAGAATGTTATAATTAAATCAAAATCTGTCAGAATTATCATATAAATAAACTACTACTATCACTTCAAGAATTAGCATAGTCACCACTGTGTCTAGTTTTCTGTAACTCTTCACATCATTTTTTTTACTATAGACTCTGCCATTAATAAAAAAATAAAATTGCGAATAATCAATATAATACACTATTCAAAGAGAGATATGTGTAGAACCATGAATTAAATAGTTAGAAGGATACTCGTACTCGACCGAAATACCGACAAAGAAAAAGAAGGTGACGTCACTTGGAATACGATTTGAAGGTTCTTGTATTGTTTACTTTGAGTCTGTAGCTCAATACTAGCTTTTCTGTAGCTTAATACTAGTTTCAGAATACAGCTATTAGCTTATACTTTATTCTATACAGTTCTTTTTTTATTCATTTTGTTAATTTTTATATATTATGAACATAGGTGGGCAGCGCTACTTTGAAAAGCAGCGGCGCTGCCGCTACATGCATAATAATGTAGCAGCGCTGCCACTACTGCTACACTTTCAGAAAAGCAGCGGCGCTGCCGCTTCCACTACAGCAGAATGTAGCGGCAGCGCTACAGCGCTACTTTCCAAAAAATTATCATATATGATGTTAAATTGAATATATTATTTTTACGGCCATGTACGGTGTAGAAATTAAATGTTGATCCGCTGAAAAAAGATAACACGCAAGGATAGTGGCAAATACAAAATAGCTACGAGACATAACTGTCCTTGATCAAGAGAGAACTCAAGAGGAAACCATTGGAAACTAGTGATACAGTTTTTAAGAGTGTCTGTGTGGAAAAACCACTCACTGTAGAATACTGAAACTAATTGCCTCTTATGTTTCACCTGTTACCAGGCCTCTTTCGAAGGATACACACAATGTTACTATGGGCGGAGGAGAATCTTAAAACAGATTACCAAACAGTACTCTACAAAGACAAAATGCGTGAAAACTGTCGACGGCCCTGACTGATGGGCTAAAGCATGCCTCACCACATCGCCAACGAATTTGACGTCAACATGGAAGTCGAGGTGTGATAATTTGGGCAGGGACCATTGGAAGTGAACTGGTCGGATCTTCCAGGATTCTAGAAGGAGTAAAAATAAATTCTGCTTATTATATTAACTCTTTGAATTGTGGATTTATTCATTGGCTGAAAAGGATACCTGCTTCGTCAAAAAAGTTATTTTCATACATAACAACGCTCCTTCTCACTCTACTAAGGGAACTGTGAAATTCCTGAGGAGTAATAAGTTCGTCAATGATAAGTTGATCGTATGGCCCAGTCTCTCTCTAGATTCAAACCCAATTGAAGAACTTCAATCTATCCTGAAGCAGAATGTGTATGTGGGAGGACGTCAGTTCTCGTCGAAAGATGAAATCTGGAAGGATACTGAAGACTTGATTGGAAAGATTCATACTCAACTGAAAATCCATAATATTATTTAAACTTTGCGTTGAAGATTTTTTCAGTTTTCTAGTACCTATTTTGTATTTTAAAGAAAAAAAAAAAAACTTCAACACAGAGTTCAAATAACCTCTAATGTACTGAAGACTCTTGTAAGACGATAACGTCTGATACAATTCAGAAATTGACAGATGCGATGGATAAGCGTCTTTTAAAAATGGTGGAAAAGAGAGGAAATCAAAACGGATATTGACTTAAAATTAGCAGTTAAACTACACATGAACGCTGTTGCTAAAAAAATTACAATTGATATAGATTATTTGGCTTCACTTGTTATACTATCATATAAAAATACATTAGTATGATAATATAATATGTAGAGTTATTTTATTTTTGTTTTCAGAGGTTGACTGTGGGAATTAGAAATGGTGTAATATCGTAAATTAAATTGGGGATGGTTGTAACTGTGAATATATTCAGATCTTTTATGAAGAAATATAGTATACTGTATTTATTAGATAAGGAATCTAATCTCATATACGAGGACAATAAGTGTAAGTTTTGTTTACGTTTATGTCACTTATAACTGGAATGAGAGTGCGTGTGCATCGCAGCTCATTATATCGTATATTCTGTTCATTTGTGCCATTTTGCTAACATCTCCTACTTATTAAAGGTAAATAATATTGTATAAGTTAATAAGAAAAGTGAAACAACATTATTTATATTAATTATTATTTCATGTTCTTTTTTATAGATGTGAGTACTAAACCACACACTCCTTAGCCATAGCTTTCAGTTGAGAATATTATTTAACTCGGTATTTTTTTGATGAATTATTCATGTTAAAAATGGTATTATTTGTTACTATAAGTAGTCTCATTCTTTCGCAGAATGAAGTTATCATCATTTCAATAAAGTAAAGGAATTGAAAATGACGAGTTTTCTTCATGATATCTTCATTCTACGTGGCAGCATGCAGAGCAACATGACACATGCTACCTCATGAACTGCCAGCAGAGCACTCGCAGTCACTGAAGAGCAAAGACATTTTCTTCACACAGAATCACAGACAATATTATAAATATTGTGATATGAATACTATTATTATTATTAGGATATGGATTCTTCATTATTACCTGTATTTACAAGATTATACAAGTATATATTAATTCATTGAATAATATTTATTTGCTAATTAATTATTGCATAGAATATTTATATCATAACATTTATAATTAGAATTAATAGAATCATAATGGTGGTAGTAAAATGTACTGTTCCCTTATGCGAATATGAAACAGATGACGTATCAGAAGCACTCGCTATAGCTCTTCTTAATAATCATGGTCATGTCCATATTACCGCACAACACCAGGGTGCTGGGCCATTGCCCACTACAGGCCCTAAGCTGGATAGACCACAGGTGGATGTCGTCATTACTGAAGAAGAGTGGAATGTCTTCATACGCCGCTGGGAAATATTCAGAACAGGATCAGGCATTACTGACATATCTGTACCATCACAATTATTCCAATGTGCTGGAAGAGACCTGGGTGACAGCATTCTTAAAGCGAATCCACAAGCCACATCAGGAACTCTAGCAAACCTAACGACTGTAATGCGTTCATTAGCAGTCATTCCAATTGCAACAGGAGTACTTCGCACAGAGCTAATGCAAATGCAGCAGCAGAGGGACGAGCCATTCCGTGCCTTTGCAGCAAAAGTTCGTGGAAAGGCAGAAACATGTGCCTACACAGCGACTTGCACTTGTGGTTTGAATGTTGATTACACTGATAATTCCATCAGAGACACTCTTCTCAATGGAATAAACGACCCGGACATCCGTCGGGAGGTGCTAGGAACCCAAAGAATTCAAGAAACACCCGTAAATGAGGTTGTTGCATTAGTTGAAAATAAAGAAATGGTAAGAAATGCCCTACCAATCTCAAATTTATCAGCTATGTCTTCGTTCAAACGTCAGAATAACCCCCGTCAATCAACTCCTCCCACACCACCTGGACAATCAGACAGGACAAAAAGTATTTCATGTCTAGAATGCAAAACTCTCTTTAGCATATATGCACAAGGTCCTAGAGGTTGGAATACAAAACCTCATCAATTCTGTATAAATTGCTTCAGATCTCGAAGACGAGTACAGAGGCAACACAAGCATGAAACACCATCGTCATCAACTTCAGCAGTGACAGTTGCTGAACCTGACAATTTATCGCAATTAGCTGGTGTAGTAATTGGCAGCTCGCCATTTAAACCACAACGAAAGAAATCCGAACAAAGACATGATTTCCGGAAGAATGAAAAGTCAAAGAGAGGAAAAATCAATGGTACAATGCCAATTGCTTTAGACCACCATGTCTTTTCGGATGGTAAATGGGAAAAATCCCGAGTTCGGGATCATCTACGTATGGGAATAACCATATCAGTGGCTGACCACAAAAGTGGTGATAACTCACCATTTTATCGAAGTGTCAATGTATCTGCCATTGCTGACACAGGTCCACAATCCGATTTATGGTCTCTCACGAGCTTTCTGGCTGCCGGATTTCCTCGAGACATATTGTATCCCGTTAAACTAGGACTATCAGCAGCAAACCGGTCACCCATTCCAATCGAAGGAGCATTTTTCGCTAACATAACATTGACTAGAGAAAACCAAAATCGAAGTACTTGTTGGTCAATGATATACGTCAGTCGTGCTATTACCGATATGTACCTTTCATATGATACAATGATGAGTTTGGGTGTTCTTCCCCACGGCTTCCCTGACAGAATCACCAAGGTAAATAATCATAGCACTGAAACGATAAATTGCGAAACAACATCAATCAACATCACTCGAGCCCTTAATGATGAGTGTAGCACCCCAGTAAAGATTGACATTTCAAAGCACCGATGCCCAAATAAGACAAATACTCCGAAGAAACCGGAGAAATTGCCATTCTTATGTTCTCCAGAGAACAACCAACGCATGAAGGTATGGCTCATGAACACTTTTAAGTCATCGACATTCAACACATGTCCTCATCATCCTCTACCTTTCATGGAAGGTCCACCTGTTGAAGTGCATATGGACGATTCAGCTACTCCAAGAGCTTTACACACTGCAGCTCCAATACCTTTACACTGGCAACAACAAGTCTATGACGATCTGCTACAGGATGAAGCACTTGGGGTTTTTGAGAGAGTGCCATATGGTGAACCAATGACATGGTGCCACCACATGGTTGTCACAAAAAAGCATGATGGAACTCCTCGACGAACTGTTGATTTATCTCCCATGAACAAATATTGTAGCCGAGAAACGTACCTTCCCAACAAAATCCCCATTCCATCTAGCTAGACGTGTACCAAGAAATACGTGGAAGACTGTCACGGACGCATGGAATGGTTTTCATAGCGTACCTCTTAGAGAGTCCGACCGCCACTTAACAACCTTTATCACACCATTCGGCAGATGGCGATACACGAGATTGCCACAAGGATTTGTTTCGTCAAGCGACGGGTATAATCGACCTTTCGATGCAATAATTTCTAACTTCGAACGGAAGGAACGTTGCGTCGACGATACTATGACGCAGATTTGGAGGAACACTGGTGGAGGACAATCGACTTCCTCATTTTGGTAGGTCAAGCAGGGATCGTTCTAAATCCGGATAAATTTCAATTTGCAGAAAAAAACTTCGATTTTGCTGGATTTCGCGTCTCTGAGTCTACAATCGAACCCCTCCCTAAATACCTTGACGCCATCAGAGAATTCCCATCACCTACATCAACCACCGACATAAGAAGCTGGTTTGGACTGGTTAACCAAGTCACTAACTATGACTATGGTCAACTCAGAGATATAATGGCCCCATTCAAGCCATTTCTGAGCCCTCGCTGTAAATTCCTGTGGAATGAACAACTAGATGATGCGTTTGAAAAATCAAAAGAAATTATCATCGAAGAAATCCGGAACGGAGTTGAGATTTTCGACATCACTAGACGCACATGCTTACGTCCTGATTGGTCCACTCGAGGCATTGGATACTTCCTAATGCAACAGCATTGTAAATGTTCACTTGGTGTCCCAGATTGCTGCCAAGGCGGATGGCGAGTGACACTAGTCGGATCTCGATTCTTATCATAAGCAGAAGGACGATACGCAGCAATAGAACGCGAAGCGCTCGCAGTTGCCTGGGGTCTTGACAAAACAAAATATTTCACACAAGGATGTGACAACCTCATCGTAGTGACCGACCACAAACCGTTAGTGAAAATACTTGGAGATAGAACCCTTGATGAGATTTCCAATACAAGACTCTTGAGGTTGAAACAAAGGACGCTTCCGTGGCGTTTCCAAATTGTGCACCTATCAGGGAAATCAAATATGGCAGCAGATGCTGCATCTCGTCATCCAGTCTCATCAGAACTCGCAAACATTTTTCAAATTAATCTGCATAGCACTTCCGATTTGGTGGAAATGGCATTTATAGCCTTAATTTGCAAAATTACAAATGAAGCTATAACCCTACCTTGGGAACTCATCGCTGAAGAAACTAAA
This sequence comes from Caprella mutica, assembly GCA_947561585.1. Lineage (NCBI taxonomy): Eukaryota > Metazoa > Arthropoda > Malacostraca > Amphipoda > Caprellidae > Caprella > Caprella mutica. The sequence goes on from CANNZV010000909.1 coordinate 164,748, forward strand.
GCTGATAAATCACTTCAACTCTTAGTAAACCTCATTAGAGAAGGCTTCTCGGATGATGATAAGGAAAATCCTGTGGTGGCATCTATTTGGCATGTGAAAGATTCGTTATACACTCAAGATGGAGTCATTTTATACCAGGACCGAGTATTCATTCCACTTACGTTGCGAAAACGGGTCCTAAAACATCTACATGCTGCTCATCAAGGGGTATCATCGATGGAGCAACGAGCAAGAGAGATGGAGTTCTGGCCAGGGATGTCAAATGATATCAGAGGAACACGCGAGTCTTGTACTCATTGCAACAGAATTGCTCCATCTCAAGCTGCCACACCTCCAATCACATCACAACTCCCTAGTACACCCTTTGACTCTATTTTTGCAGATTTCTTCGATTACAGAGGTCGCCACTGGTGACAGGACAATAACCTTCCGTGCAAAAAAACCCCTGCGGTCAAAAACCCCCTGTGCAATATACCCCCGGACAAAAACCCCCCGTACAATAAACCCCCCGGACAAATACCCCTCGGACAAGAACCCCCCAAGAAAAAAAAACCCGGTGCAAAAACCCCCGGTTTTATTATTTAAAAAGTTTATTTGTGCATTTTTTGCAAGTGGTGAGTTAGTGACCAAAATAATATCGCGTCTTGCGGGACGCTAAAATCCTTATTTTTGGGTCACGTGACTGGCGGAGTAATGATATAACTGAAACAAAATTTAATGGAGAAATGATATAACTGAAACAAAATAAGGTTTTACACCGTCTTCCTTAGCGTCCTGCAATCGCTGCAACACTTCCTCTCTCTCTAGATTAGTTTATCATAACTCTATAATTTTTAGTGTTATGCTTAGTACGCTGAAAATGAGTGACTTTTAGTAAAATAATTGTAGCATCCGAAATAATATTTGAATTACCAACAATTTTCTGAAGTTACTCGCAATGTAGATGCACATTGTTAGAATTAGGTTAAATTACAGTGGGTTAACAACGTTAAGACATAGAGTTTATTTAAAGAGTTTATATGTTATACAGAGAGAAGAATATTAGAGAGATGAGAGGATCACATCTCTCTCTGAGTAATGCAAAAACAGACTGCCTTCAGAAACTACAAGCAGTGTTATTTAACACTAGCCGGAAATATAAAGGACTTTAGACCTTACGTCCGTTTCTCATAAAAGTAATACATGGTTATTTAAACAATAGGTAATTTAATATAGCTGAGCTAGTCTAACAGGAAGTTAAAATTAAACATATAACGAGTGTGTAATACATTTAACTAAAATTTCAACACTCTTCCTCAAACGACATTATATATTTTTCATGCCTATTAATTCAACTAATTTGGTAAATCTATCAATAGGCAACGGTTTAGTGAATATGTCAGCAAGCATAGTTTCACTGGGGCAATACACAAGTTTAATGGTGTTTGAAGCAACAAGATCTCTAATGTAATGAAATTTAATATCAATGTGTTTCGATCTAGGATGATTTTTAGCATTTTTAGCAATACAAATAGCTGAATGATTATCCTCAAACAAAACTATAGGATTCTTATTTGGTACTTTAAGATCTAATAGTAATTTATTTAGAAATACAGCTTCTTGGGAGGCTCCAGAGAGGGAAACATATTCAGCTTCAGCTGTTGATAAAGCAACACATGACTGTTTCACAGAGCGCCAAGAAATAATGGAATTATTTAACATAAAGCATTGGCCAGAAGTACTTTTCCTATCAACTCTGTTTCCTGCCCAGTCGGCATCAGAATAACCTATCAACTCAGAATCTTCATTACCATATGTAATGCCAAGATCAGGTGTGCCCTTTAGGTATCTAAATATTCTCTTAATTGCAGACCAGTGCTTAGTGTTTGGATTGGAACAAAATTTAGAGACATTTCCAACTGCATAAGTTATGTCCGGTCTAGTTTTAGTAGATAGATACAGTAAGGCACCTACAGCTGACTGATATTTAGTTTTGTCTACTAGTTCACAATCATCAGTAGTTGGTTCCAAATGGGAATTAACATCAGCAGGGGTTGACACAGGTTTGCAATTATTGAATTCAAATCTATCTAATAACTCGTTGACAAATGAAGATTGATTTAGGGCTATTTTATTTTCGTCTTGTACGACTTTTATGCCTAAGAAATAGGATAATTTTCCTAAGTCTTTCATCTCAAATTTAGCGCTTAAATCAGTCTTGATTTTAGTAAGGTCATCAAAGTTCTTACATGCTACAATAATATCGTCTACATACACAGAAATGAAGCATGCAGAGTTATTGATTAATTTAACATATATACATGAGTCACAAGAGGACTGAATAAATCCTAAGGATTTAAGATATGCATCCAACGCATCATTCCAACATTTGGGTGATTTTTTTAATCCATACATAGATTTATTAAGTTTACATACTAAATCTTCTTTCCCTGGAATAGCATAGCCAGGAGGCTGTCTAATATAAACATTTTCTTTAAGATCCCCATTCAAAAAAGCAGAATTGACATCCAAGTGATGTACAAATAATTTTTGGTTAGCTGCTAAAGATAACATGGTTCGCACCGATTCAAATCTCACTACAGGAGCAAAAATTTCCTCATAGTCGATTCCAGGTCTCTGTAAAAAAACCCTGAGCGACTAATTTAGCTTTATATGAAACCACTCTACCATCAGATCCCTTTTTTCTTTTAAACACCCATTTAGATTTAATTATGTTTAAACCTGAGGTAGGTTTTACGAGTTCAAAAACTTTATGTTTCTCAAGAGCATTTAATTCCCTCTCCATGTCATGTTTCCATTTAGAGGATTCAGAACCGCTATTAAGAGCCTCAGATACCGACCTAGGTTCGATATTGATATTCCCATTGACTAATAAACCCTCCTCCTCCTCAAACTGATCATACTCCCAACTACCATATCTAATAGGAGCTCTACGAATTCTAGACGATCGTCTAAGATCCTCATCAGGACTGATAGCTGGTACAGGTTGCGCCTCAGGGAGGATTATTGGAGGATTATCGTCAGGAGTTTGATTCTCATGCCCAGTAGGTTCTGAATCTTCTGAATGGAACACCAGTGGAGAGGTAGGAGTCTCACTCAGTTGAGGGCTCTCAATCTTAGATGAAATTGATTCATCAAAGGTTACATTCCTGGAAAAGAAGATTCTTTTAGATTCAACATCCTACATCTTATACCCTTTAGTAACTGTGCCATAGCCAATAAACAGACATTTGGTAGCTTTATTTTCTAATTTTGATCTTTCATCTCGAGAAATATGTGCATACCCTGTGCATCCAAAAACTTTTATATGGCTAACGTTGGGTTTTCTAAGATTTAAAGCTTCATATGGAGTTTTATTTACTAAAAATGAATTAATGCATCTATTATTTAGATAATTTGCAGTATATAGTGCTTCACCCCAGAATTCCTTATCAATTCCTGAATCAGATAACATACATCTAACTTTTTCCATAATAGTTCTATTAAATCTTTCAGCTAACCCATTTTGTTCAGGAGTTTTAGGAATAGATTTCTGGTGAATGATACCTTCATTTAGTAAATATGATTCAAACTTATTTGAGGTATATTCTCCTCCATTATCTGACTGCAAGGTTTTAATTTTCCTTTCATAAATATTTTCAACCATAGCTTTCCATTCCAAAAACTTCTGAAACACATCACTCTTATGTGCAATAACATATATCCAGGAGTATCGAGTAGCATGATCAATAAAGGTCAGAAAATATGAATTATTACCCCTGGAAGTGGGAGTAATTTTCCCACAGACATCTGTGTGGATTAAATCAAGAGGTTTACAATTTTTCTTAATGCTTGTAGAAAAAGGTATTTTATGCATTTTCCCATTACAGCAGTGTTCACACACGCCTTCTATAGCTTTTAATTTACTATCCAGACCATTTACTGATTTAGTTCGGATCATTTTAGTCAAGTTATCTTTACCTATATGACCGAGCCTTCTGTGCCATAGAATGTTTACTTTATTTTGATCAACCGTTACTGCAGCTTTATGAACTAAAGTATTTAGATAATAGAGTTGACCAACACAGTTAGCCTCAGCAATTAACTCTTTATTTTCGTTCAAAATTTTACATTTATCATATTCAAAAATAATAGATTTATTATTTCTTGTCATTTTTGACACTGATAGTAGATTAAAAGCTAGATTTGGCACATATAGTACATCATTTATTTTACATGTTCTAATTCCACCACCTGGTATATTCACAATAACAGAAACATTTCCTAGTGAAATAGCTTATAAGACATCTCCATTACCTACTTTAACATTGATAGGTTTGCTAATATTTGCAAAATCTTTACATAAATTTTTATCACCACTCATGTGTGATGAAGAGCCTGAATCTATTATCAAAATATTACTGTCGGTATATTTGTTACAAAGAGCGATATCATTAGCATACATTGTGTGATTTAGTTCTATATGACTTACATTTACACCATTTGTCTGATTTTGAGTTCTGTTATTTATAGAATACCGTTTAAATTTAAAGCAGTCTTTCTTGAGGTGTCCCACTTTTTTGCAAAAATGGCAAATGATGGACTGTTTATTTACTACAGTATCATTCTGAGTATTGGATAATGCCAATGCATTATTGGATTTAATACTCAACTTTTCAGCTTCTCTCCGGAGTGTGTCAGCTACGGTAATCCAGTTAGGGATGTCTGTCTGAGCTTCAAGTGCGGTGACAAGCACTTCAAACGGTTCTGGTAGTGATGAAAGGAGACAAATAACTTTATCCTCTTCACTGATCACTTGATTTAACAAGGCAAGCTCTTGAAAAACTTCAGTTAGTTCTTTCAAATGAAATTCGAGTAGTTCGGGAGACTTCAATTTTAGATTGTAGAGCTTTTTCTTCAGACGAAATTTGTTCGCCCACGTGTTTTTCTGAAACGTTTCTTGAAGGGTGGTCCAGACAGCGTGTGGATCCGTCGGTTGTCCAACTAAGTACAATTGATCCGGTGAAATAGATAGTACTATATCTGCCAGAGCCTTATTATAATTATTAGCATAGGCATTCTTCACCTCAGTTGAAGCTGAATCAATTGGAACTGGTTTAGATCCATCAGCAAAATCCATCAGTTTCTCTCGTAAGAGATACATCTTCATTTGTATCCTCCATGTAGGGTAATTATTTCCGTCTAGGGGAACAATCCCCTGTAACTTATTTGAAGACATGTTTTCAAAGTATTTATTATCATTCAATACTTAACAAACATAAACAAACAAAGCAGTTAAATTGATTTACTGTTTAACTGAATTGATGTTTTAAAAATTATTCTAATTCATAAGAATAACTTCACAGAATATAATTATTAATATTCAATTGGAACAGCAACACAAGTCTTAGTTCGCAAGAACCTTTTGTTGAAAGACTGTTTACCAAAGGATAAGGTCACAGATTTAAAGGTAATTTGTGACCTCTCTTGACACCTCTTCCGCACGAATACTAAATAATTATACTATAGAAAACAAGTACATTTTCGCTCAAGCAGTCAATATAATCGACCTCATTAGCGCGTTAATACGATATGCTTACACTATCGTTCGTGCGTATATGTTTCATTTAGTTTAGCACTTTGTTCACTGTACATCGTTCCTATTGATTACTATATAATAGACTTCTCATTGTTTAAACATAATTTGATTTATAAACTCTTATCATTCACTGGGCCCATAACCTGTTAGAATTAGGTTAAATTACAGTGGGTTAACAACGTTAAGACATAGAGTTTATTTAAAGAGTTTATATGTTATACAGAGAGATGAATATTAGAGAGATGAGAGGATCAAAAACAGACTGCCTTCAGAAACTACAAGCAGTGTTATTTAACACTAGCCGGAAATATAAAGGACTTTAGACCTTACGTCCGTTTCTCATAAAAGTAATACATGGTTATTTAAACAATAGGTAATTTAATATAGCTGAGCTAGTCTAACAGGAAGTTAAAATTAAACATATAACGAGTGTGTAATACATTTATCTAAAATTTCAACACACATTTCCAGAACATTTAAGAAAAACCATTGAGTTAAACCCATTTTAATGCAATAAACACATCTGCATAGAAGCGTAATACGATGTGTAAGTTGATCGTATTAGACAGTTTTGTCTAAATATCAAATTTTCACATTTCGTATAATTATTATGGTCGTACTGTGAATCATTGTTTGAATATCAGTTGGTCGCACTGCACGGATTTGTCTGAATATCAGTTACAACTGATTAGCTTTCTTGGTTCGCGCACTTGTATAGACTTTTATCTATATTCCTCAGATAACTTTATAACATTTTTGATTTTAAAAGAAGCGACAACGCTGTAGCGCAAAAAACCTCTAGCGCTTCTGAAAAAAGTAGCAGCGCTGCCGCTACCGCTACATTAGCACAGAAGTAGCGGCGCTGCCGCTACACAAAAAGAAGCGCCGCTATTAGCGTGTGCTACAAGTAGCGGCGCTGCACCCACCTCTGATTATGAACAACAATATAAAGTTAGTGATCCATGATTTTCATTCATTCCTTAATTGAAGAAATCCGCCAACAAATATTAATTATATATATTTCACCATATCGATTTTATCGTGATAAATAGTTTTTATACCTACATTTTTATTTTAGAAATTATTCTATATAGTTCTTCAATTTCAATCATTGTTGGAGAATCCACAATCGATCGTAGTCGACACAAATCCAATTATTATTGAATATCATCTGAGCTAAATTCATTAAATGATTTCAGTATTAGGTATATACAAAATTATATATTAACATTTACGATGCATTTAATTATCTATTTGACCAAGTAATGTAATCAAAAGTTATTTCATGAAGATCTATAACCAAATATTTCCGATGCGAGTATCTGTATACCAGGTGACGTCATGAGTCGCTCGCGTGACGTCACACTTTCGCGTCATTTTCAAATGCGAGTATCCTTCTAACTATTTAATTCATGTGTAGAACCTAGTAATATTTGTAATATTTACAATAGAAAAACTGTCAGGTTCAGGTGACAAAAATTGTGTTTTGTCTTGTAGCTAAGTGGTTTTTCCTGTACAACAGTTTCAGAATATTTTAATTGGTCTAATTATCTAATATATGGTTTGTTTAGTCTGAGGGTTTACTGTAAAAACGAGGGTTTGCTGTAAAAAATTTTTAATTTAATATTGGAATTAGTTACATTTCATGAATTTCAGTTTACCTAACCTTTTTTATAATACTTTTAGGTTAAATTTAAATAAATATACTATAAACTAAATTCATTGAATATTCAAAGAATGAATTGTTTATTTGTTTTCACCATTTTTTTTTATTTAAACGGACTAAAAACTGATGATTTTATATTCCAAAATGCTAATTTATTCGTTGTAAATACCTATTTATTAATCCTCAAAGTGTATGTACAAGTCCTAAAATCCCATTTTTAGGTCCTTAAAATCTTTATAGGTCCTAAAATGCCATTTTTTAGGTCCTAAACTGCCGTTTTTGAGGTCCATAAATGCCTTTTTTTAGGTTCAAAGATGCCATTTTTATATGTCCTAAAAGTCCGGGCTCTAACTGTATGCCTATCTTAAAGATAGGCATAAATTAATTAATATTAATAAACTTTAGGATAAATAACTGAAATAGAAAGACGGTATCCAACATACAACTATTGGTCAAAAAATTCACTGTCAGGTCCAGGTTTCCCAGCCTTCTCCTTATGATGAATAGAAATCTTCTTCAAACCAAAAATACCTTCAACGCTGAGTTTAAATAACCTTAGGCCCATACTATACTGGCGGTGCCACCGCCGCGGTGCTACTGCTTTGCTACTGCTTCTTAAAATCCAAAGTATACTAGCGGTGAGAACGCGGCGTTACTGTCGCGTTCTGACCGCTTGCAAGGTATACTGGGCAGTGAGAACGCGGCGTATGCACACAGCTCTGTAAGATTAACGATTATTTTAATTATTGTACAAGCTCATTTTTAGAGCAATATAAAAAGCTAACTTCTATTTTTTATTAAAAGCTAACTTTAAGCTTTCATAAAAGCTAACTTTTAGAGCAGCGGAACGTTTGGTGTTTGTCGTGAACTGTGATCAACAAAATAACCGAACATGTTCAATTTATAGATAAATGAATTATATGAGATTATATATGAATATATTGAAACAATGAAGGAATATGAATATTTACCATCACACAAATATAATTTTCGCATTAGGAGACATCTTAAAATATACCTAATAATAACATCCGAAATAATGCAATAGCGAGATGTAGTAAGAATGATTGATACCACGTTATTTAACGTACCAACAGTCACTAAATATTTAAAACAAGTGTACTTTCCCCGTTATAAATAACGGAGTTTCAATATTAATTAATGGAGAATCAATAGTAAAAGAAAAAATATTTAAAATTTAAAAAGTAATATAAAAAAAATGTAGCTATACAAAAAATATGTATCTAAATAAAAATATATGTAAATAAATATATATGTATATAGAAAATTATTTAAATAAAAATTTATGTTAAGAATTATATATAAAAAGATATAGCTACATATTCTTTGAAATATTAGCTATATTGGGATATCTTCTACTTTAAACTGGTCTGTGTATGTGCTTATACTTTGACTGCTGCGGTGAAACTGTCCAGTATACTTTGCAAGCGGTGCCACCGCGGCGGTGGTAACGCGTCCAGATGCGGTGCCACCGCCTAGCGCCGTAGCAACGCAGACTTCCAAGGCGGTAGCACCGCCAGTACACTTTGCAAATTTGCTTTTCCATTAATTTAAACGTGATTAATTGAAGATGCGTAAACAGGGCAGTAGAACCGCGGCGGTGGCACCGCCAGTATAGTGTGGTCCTAATGGATTTAATAATGGATTTCCCGTTGAGAATGAATCTTTTCAATCAAATATGAGTTTGAATTGGCAACTGTTCTACCCCCCCCCCCCCCTGACTTTGATATGTAAAATGTATTTGTAGGACAGTTACTACATTGTTAGAAGTAATTGTTGTTATCACGTGTTCTGTATAGGGTAATCAAATTAATGCACCGGTTATATGAAAATAGCCCAGTAAACATTACAATGTTTGGTCAACGTTGACCCAATTCAGAACGAAACTCTGGGTCACCGTTGTCATGCCGGTCTCGGTGTATTGGACCAGCAAAGGATTATGCTCCTCCCGTCACTGTTGTGCCTCCTCACAGCATGATCAGTAGTGTTCCTCCTGTTATTGTTGTGCCTCCTCACAACATGAACAGTACTGCTCCTCCCGTTACCGTTGTGCTTTCTTACAATATGAGCAGTAGTGCTCCTCCCATCACTGTTGTGCCTCACAACATTAGCAGTATTGCTCCTCCCGTTACCGTTAGCTGTAGTTCTCGTTACGACGTTGTCAGCGCGTGTCCTCAAGACGTTGTTGTCAGCGCATCTCCTCAGGACGTTGTTGTCATCGTCTCTCCTCACAACGTTGTTGTCATTGCCTCTCCTCACGACGTTCTTGTCAGCGCGTCTCCTCAGGACGTTGTTGTCAGCGCGTCTCCTCAGGACGTTGTTGTCATCGTCTCTCCTCACAACGTTGTAGTCATTGCCTCTCCTCACGACGTTGTTGTCAGCGCGTCTCCTCAGGACGTTGTTGTTATCGTCTCTCCTCACGACGTTGTTGTCATTGCCTCTCTTCACGACGTTGTTGTCAGCGCATCTCCTCAGGACGTTGTTGTCATCGTCTCTCCTCACGATGTTGTTGTCAGCGCGTCTCCCCACGACGTTGTTGTCATCGTCTCTCCTCACGACGTTGTTGTCAGCGCGTCTCCCTACGACGTTGTTATCAGCGCGTCTCCCCACGACGTTTTTGTCATCGTCTCTCCTCACGACGTTGTTGTCAGCGCGTCTCCCCTGACGTTGTTGTCATCGTCTCTCCTCACGACGTTGTTGTCATCGTCTCTCCTCACGACGTTGTTGTCATCGTCTCTCCTCATGACGATGTTGTCATCGTCTCTCCTCACGACGTTGTTGTCATCGCCTCTCCTCACGACGTTGTTGCCAGTGCGTCTCCCCACGATGTTGTTGTCAGCGAGTCTCCTCATAACATGAGCAGCAGTGTTCCTCACGCTTTCAGCGCGTCTCCTTATAGCGTTGTCAGTGGTGTTCCTCACGCTTTCAGCGCGTCTCCTTATAGCGTTGTCAGTGGTGTTCCTCACGCTTTCAGCGCGTCTCCTTATAGCGTTGTCAGTGGTGTTCCTCACGCTTTCAGCGCGTCTCCTTATAGCGTTGTCAGTGGTGTTCCTCACGCTTTCATCGCGTTTCCTTTTAGAGTTGCCAGTGGTGTTCCTCACGCTTTCAGTGCGTCTCTTTATAGAGTTGCCAGTGGTGTTCCTCACGCTTTAGCGCGTCTCTTTATAGAGTTGCCAGTGGTGTTCCTCACGCTTTCAGCGCGTCTCTTTATAGAGTTGCCAGTGATGTTCCTCACGCTTTAAGCGTGTCTCCTCACGACATTGCTATCTATTGTTATGTGCTATCACTCGTTATGTGCTATCCTCTCAATTCCGTCCATTGTTATAAATCTCCTTATATTCCAGAACTAAAATCAATTTGCTACGTAGTTACGTAATCAAACCATTGTACGAACCTTAATATAAATCCATTTTATCTAGACTAAAGCCAAACCCACTAAATCCAATGTTATTTATCTCTATAGTTCTCGCTATATATTCATTGTATATTATTATATTAATTTTATTACCATGTTAAAATTTCTTGTGATCTTTCTTCAGAATACAAGTTTCACAAACCCAGTCTATTGACGCTGCGTTTCATCTCTAACGTACCAGGATCAGGCGGCCAACATTTTGTTTAAATGTGTCTGTAGTCCAGTCCACTTCTAATACATGCATATTCACGGACTACCAGTATATAGAATGTAGTAGTGACAATTGAGACTGTTAGTGTACCTGACGTCATCACAGCAACACTTTAAAATTGAATTTAAGGCATTCGAAGAGTGTTTTATTATAAAAAAAATGTTTATTTATTGCCAATATAAGAAAAGAGTAATGGTGTATTCAGTTATTCAAACTACTTGACCCTAATTTTCGATAAAGTCTGTTGCCTTAATGACGTCACGATAACAAGTCATTCTGTTGTCACTACTACGTATATAGCAGTGGACCGAAAAACAGACCTAATAATGTAGCTGAGAGACGTTGTTATAGTTCCAGTACTATAACTTCCTTGACCAGGCCAATAACCGAGAACTAAAACTTAAACGTATATTATTTTACCTAAGCTAATTTAACCAAACAATAGTATTTATAATTTAAAATTGAATAGAAAGCTTAATTTACAATTTAAATAATCATTTCAACCGGAAAAATAACTTTTTATGATAAATATATGAATTAACTAGCGGCCAGGCTCATTTTTATGAATTAAATAAGAAAAGTGCTAAATTAATAATTGAAGGGATAACAGGCCCATTTATACTAAATTGGCAGAAACGGCTACAATTTGAAATAAACAGGGTGGCGCAAAAAAAAAACTTTTTTCAAAATAGTTTATTCTACAAACTATCGAATCTAGAAATTATCTAAAAGTACAGTTTTATTTGTTTACTTTTTCTGCATCTAACGTGATAATCTGTTAAGAGTTACGACAAAAATTAAACATCCTGCAGCGAATTTAAAAAAGGTAAATAAAACGGGCTCGCACGAAGACAACATATACAGAAACAAATCATAAGAGGTATAATTCTTTTTATATGGATGTAAAAACAATTAATTCTACTATTTTTTTGTAACAAATAAGAGAAAATAAAAAAATTAATTACCATTTGAAAGTTGGTTTTGAGATAAAATTGATATCTGTATAAAATCATTTCGCCGTTAATTTTTATCTCCTATTTGAAACCTTCAAAATGCAGCTTTCAAAAGAACAAAGAGTTTTTGTTGTGACAATTTTTTTAAACACTGAAATCTTCACACAGGTTCAACCTCATTTTGAACAACGCCTTTTATGTATAAAGATTTCCACCAACTACATATAAAACCATATTGACAAATGTTAGTAAGTTCAAAACTGAAGAAACCACTTTAAATTTGAACAAAAAGTGATCATATGTCGCAGGAGAAAAGAATGAACACATGAAAACATTACAATATTGGGCCAACGTTGGCCCAATTCAGAACGAAACTCTTGGCCAACACTGTCATGCCAGTCTCGGTGTATTGGGCCAGCAAAGGCCCGACCACGAATAAACAACTTATTGGTACTGGCAATACTTAACGTTGCTAATATGCCATGTGTGTCTACGGCCAGTACTATTTTCATATAACAGGTGTTTTAATTAGGCTACGCTATACAGAACACGTGAAGACAGCAGTTACTTCTAACAACGTTTTAACTGTCTTACAAATACATTTTACAGATCGAAGTCAGGAAGAAATAGAGTATATAGTACTGAATTCAAACTCAAATGTATATAAATTTTATATATACTATTTTAACTAAATAATAATATTTCTTTTTAGAATGAAATAGAAAGTATAATTTTCAATGTGAATAATTATTTCAAGCGAAAAAATAACTTTTCATACCAAATATATGAATTAAGTAGCGTCCAAGCTCAATTTTATGAATAAAATGAATAAAATGTTAAATTAATAATTGAAGGGATAACAGGCTAGATATTCATTGTTTCTAAAACATATATAAACGTTTCTATAACAAGTTTATCCAAATTTCCACCTTTAAACGAATGATAAGTAGATTTATTAAACTAAATACCTAGTTGACAATCAAAACAAATGGTGTTCATTCTTCTTCTTTAGACTGAAAATTAGAAAGTCTGAAGTAAAGTGGGTTTTGTAGAGTTCGGATTATAAAAAACTTTAAAAGCATATAAAATTAAAAATCTGATAGCAAATTTTATTGGGTTTGCAGTAAAATGATAAGAAACACCAGCCTCGTTGATTTAAGCAATAAAAGAATTTGCTTGGAGAGGACCTTTAATTGAGGATATTAAATTGGTTATTTGGTGTGATTAATATTGGGAGAGATTGTTTGCACCTAACCTCTCTGATTGTCTGACAATAACTGCCAAATAGATCCGGTAGACTAGTATAATAAATATACTGGTACATCAAAAATCACTGGATTGGTTAACCAATGTTTTCCTTCATTGTATTTCCATTTAATTACATTTTGGCTAAACTGATAATTGCTTGGATTGAAATGAAATTACGAGTTAGATAATCAAGGCATTTATTCAAATAAATCACATCACCTGGTAATTAGCATATGAGAGTGGACTTCAGATTCTCTGGAGGATGTACGTCAGCTTCGTGTAGTAAGAGATAGCGCACACAAATATTGTGCAGGAGTCACGAGGAAAGTTAGTTCCAGGAAGATTGCGTGACTGTAGGTAGAGCAGCATGAGTATCTTTAACTCGGAGTTAAGACAAAGGCTGGAGTTCCTCAGTTATACTAGATGAGTGAGAATTCGGTATGATATCCAATCGTGTGGAGATGCGAAGGTTTTCTAGTATGATGTTTATTACTGGAAGCAGTAGTATAAATACTTAAATAGTATCAACATTCAACCTAGGTGTTTACCCAGAAGCAGTAGTTGCTGTGATTGCAATAGCAGCAGAACAGTAGTAATGAAACCAGTACTCATCAACGCAGAAGCCAGTTGTATTCTAACCAGTAGCAATCAGAAAGACAGAAACCCCCTGAAAGAGATAGTTTGGAATAATTGGGGTTTGATACATCTTAGCTAATAAAACACAGATAATGATAATTTAAATGAATTGCCTAATTATCATTCGTTATGAATTCATTTGAGCTACTACTCAGATGAAAAGAATTAGTATTAAAGTATTAATTAAATAATTAGAAATGAAATAGAACTTCTGTTTATTATAAAGTTAGGCATGGATGATGGAAGCAGAATGACGTAGTCTCTGTTAAACCTAGTTTTCTTTCATATAGAAAACGAGACGGCAGAGTGAACGGGTCACTGTTCTAGAATTCATTAAAACCTGATACGTACGTCGGTAGGATGTTTTTTTTCAATGAAACAATTGAAACAATGAAACAATGAAACAAACAATGAAACAATTTATTCAAGAAAACATAAGAAATGTATAGCAAAAATGTTGAATGGGTTATCAAGAAAGATTATATATATAAGGGAATATATAATTGATATTGACTAATAATATTATTAAGATATGAGAAATGAATAATTAGCATTCATATTGAATATTACTTAAAATATATCCTAAATAGTATATTAATAAAATAACTACTGATATGAGATAAGGAGAAATAATGTTATTAATTTATTATTAATATTACATGCAGAGAAGTGATAAATATAGATAGGAAAATATTTACCCTTAGTATCCGTTAGAAGAATATATAGGGGGGTTGAAGCTGTTGTCACATTGTCTTTGAATTCAGATAATATATATTATTATTAAATAATCCTGTAAATATATGTAATTAGTCTTTGTATATATTGTAATGACAATATATACCCTAAATAATCACTCAGTTGTGTGTTACAAGGCACAATAGTAATACGCAGTTAGGTACTGGTAGCTACTTTATATAAGAGACGTAAATTGACCGTGTCCGAATATCTAGAGATCACCGAGGTAAATGAGGCGGAAAGATGCTAACATCTTGATAGGCTTAAAACTTTAAAAGAGGGTAATCGGCAACATGAATGTTTGATATAACATTCTACACAAAATGTTGAAATCGTGATACATTTCTATTAGAGAAATGTTGTTATTAACATTTGTAATTATTTCACTACGTTTTGAATATTATAAGAGAAATTATATACGTACGGTTCTCAACTTTAAATTGGAACATTATGGTGATATTTGGCATCTTTGAGGATAAGATATGCGCAGCGTCTTAGAACAAAGGGCTTGTAATCGCGGGTAAAGAAATATGCGCACTTTGATGCCATAGGTAAATCATATATAATAGTTTGTAATATTTGAATTATATATAAGATATCCTATTTTATACAATCTGTGTGATATAAATGTTTCGTTATACATATCAGTTATCATAATTACAATTGTAATTTATATATTTATTTGTATACTCGTTAATTGTATAAATAATGTGTCAGAAATGCTAAATATGTAGTAAAGTATGAAATATGTATGTTAATATATATGTAGTGGAATAAGGTGATCACTACAATTGGGCCAGTGTTGTTTAGTAACCGTTGGCCCAGTGTCGTTTTCATTGCATTTGCCCAGTGTGTAATAGCATTGGCGTGCCAATGCCCGACCGGGCCTTTTATTTTGCCAATGTTTACCGACGTTGGCCCGATAGTGCAATGTTATCAGGGAATACACACGAAACGATTTGGACTATGAACTTATCGTCCGAGAAGTGATAAATGTAAAACATTAATGATTCAGATAATTTGTATAAACACATCAGCTGAACACACAAATATTAATATAAGTGTTAGTGTGTTACTATAAATATAACAGTGAACGTGCACGCAAATTTATTTTTCCGCATTTTGGACAGTTGCGTGAGCTTACACGCAAGTTGAATGCAGGTTGGTAAACATGTAAATATTTTAATTAGAATGTTAAATTTTGTATTGAAGTTTACTTAGAAGACAGGTTGTACAAATTTAGAAAAGCCTTATTGTTATTTGTAAATATTTTTGTTTTGATGTACCTACCTATGGTTCGTTTTAACATCGGACTTGATCATACTTTTATTAATAGATAAAGAATAATTTGATTATGATTTTATTTTTGAGAGACCAGAGCTGATACAAAAGCTTCTCTGGAAATTGAACTTGAACTAATAAAATCCTTATTTCGGTATTTTCCGTCAACTAAGTGGCGACTGTGGCGTGAACGATTATTATTATTAATTCATTTCTGTCTTTTAGATATTGTCTAAATTAGGTATATGTAAAGGGCACTAACTAAAATGCGGGAAAAAAAACGTGAGCGTGACGTGAGCGTGCACGCTCACGTCACTTATTATTGACTAAAACACGGAGAAATGGAATTTTAGTGAATTTCATGGCGTGCACGCTCACGCAACTGTCTAAATTGCAGAAAAAAAAGGAATTTGCGTGCACGCTCACGCAGCTGTCTAAAACGCGGAAAAAATAAATAATTTGCGTGCACGCTCACGCAACTGTCTAAAATACGGAAAAAAGGAATTTGCGTGCACGCTCACGCAACTGTTTAAAACACGAAAAAATGAAAGTTCTTGGCGTGCACGCTCACGCAACTGTCTAATTTGCGGAAAAAAGGAATTTGCGTGCACGCTCACGCAACTGTCTAATACACGAAAAAATGAAATTTTTTGGCGTGCACGCTCACACAGCTGTCTAAAACTCAGAAATTTTTAAAAAATTGGCGTGCACGCTCACGCAACTGTCTAAAATTTGGAGAAAAGAAGGATTCAGAAATTATAAATTAGCGTGACGATATCAATTGTATAGTTTGTTTTCGGATGTAATGCGGCACGCTGATTAGTGAAAAGATAACAGAAATAATAAATTAGCGTAACGATATCAATTGTATAGTTTAATATTGGATGGAATTATGTGTTGGCGTGATAGAAACGTGCGTCACGTAACTTAGTATAACGATAACTGAAAATATAAATTGGCATGACGATATCAATTGTATAGTTTGTTATTGGATGGAATTATGTGTTGGCGTGATAGAAACGTGCGTCACGTAACTTAGTATAACGATAACTGAAAATATAAATTGGCATGACGATATCAATTGTATAGTTTGTTATTGGATGGAAGTATGTGTTGGCGTGATAGAAACGTGCGGCATGCTGCTTAGTGAAAAGATAACAACAGAAATTGTAAATTCGCGTGACGATATCAATATTGTATAGTTTAATATCGGATAGAATTATGTGTTGGCGTGATAGAAACGTGAGTCACGTAGCTTAGTAGGCTACAACGATAACTGAAAATATAAATTAGCGTGATGATATCAATTGCATTGTTTAATATCGGATGGAATTATGTGTTAGCGTGATAGAAACGTGTGGCACGCTTCTTAGTGAAGAGATAACAGAAAGTATAAATTAGCGTGACGATATCATAGTTTAATTTTTGACGGAATTATATGTTGGCGTGATAGAAACATGCGGCACTTTTCTTAGAGAAAAGATAACAGAAATTTTAAATTAGATCAATTGTATATTTTAGAGGTTTTTAAACTGTGGTCTTTGCCTTCAAAGTGGTCATGCTATGATGCTGGGAGCATGGAAGTAATAACACATTGATTTTGTATCTGTGATACTGTTAATTCCCTTATTAAAAACAGCACAGTTATCATTAGGGTTGTGACAATATGCGTTTAAAATCATAGATTCTGAAAATATTATAGATGGAGAAAAATGAAGAGTATTGAATTGTACTAAATCAGCGGTTTTCGATACCATTACATTTCGTTTCGTCTATGCTATTATGATTTAAAATGCATATTGTCACTACCCTAGTTATCATCTACTCTTCTTCCATCTTGAGCAGCACTAATGTGAGAGATCATTGCACGCTACTGATACACTTACTTCTTCAAGTTAAATTATTTGTACAGATTAACGTTAAATATTAATGTTTTTACAAAAACTAATCATTGCTATTTTCTTCACATTGTTCAAGCATGCATTAATGAGGTGATCTGCCTTTGGACGATATAATACGTAAAGCCCATATTACACTATGGCGCTCGCCATGGCGGTGTTGTCTCTCTCCAGATATGGCGCTCACCATACTCAAAATTGCTATTACACTAGCCGAGTCGATGTGGCAGTCAGTGATCGTGCATTGAAATTTAGGGAAAATTGAAAAATTTATTATGAAATGGGTTGTAACAATAAAATTCGATGTCATCACGAATATATATTCAGTTAATTATCTTTTTGATAGTTGTGTGAAGCAATTCCATGCCTATATATTAAAAAGTTTAATTCCATTGATTGTATGGCAACACTGGACACTACACAGAAGCGTTCATTCCTTTTTTTTTGTATCACGCATTAGCCATACAAAGTCTTAAATAACTTGTAAAATGAAACAAAATACTTTTTCCACAACTTTAAATCTCTTTAGCAGGCTTCAGTGACAATTTCATCACCTCTAAAACTGTGGCGGTGTTGGTTCTATCTCGCAGTGAGCGATCACAATTTCGTGGTGCTCGCCAAGATATTTTTCGCTTTAGAGAAAAAAGGGACAAAGTAAAGCCCGTATTACACTGTGGCGCTCGCTATGGCAGTCGCCACAATTTTGTTGTTTTTCTCTCTAACTCCGCCCCTTTTCTCTCTAATAGCGAAAAATGTCTTGGCGAGCACCACGAAATTGTGATCGCTCACTGCGCGATAGAACCAACACCGCCACCGTTTTAGAGGTGATGAAATTGTCACTGAAGCCTGCTAAAGAGATTTGAAGTAGTGGAAAAAGTATTTGTTTCATTTTAAAAGTTCTTAAGACTTTGTACGGCTACTGCGCGATACAAAAAAGGAATGAACGCTTCTCGGTAGTGTCCAGTGTTGCCATACAATCAATGGAATTAAACTTTTTAATATATACGCATGGAATTGTTTCACACAACTATCAAAAAGATAATTAACTGAATATATATTCGTGATGACATCGAATTTTATTGGAACGATTCATTTCATAGTAAATTTTTCAATTTTCCCTAAATTTCAATTCACGATCACCGCCATATCGACTCGTCTAGTGTAATAGCAATTTTGAGAATGGTGAGTGCCATATCTGTAGAGAGAGACAACAGCGCTATGGCGAGCGCCACAGTGTAATACGGGTTTTAGTATGGTGAACTTCATGAGAACGATATTAGTTAGTAAGGTGAACTTCATGAGAACGATATTAGTTAGTAAGGTGAACTTCATGAGAACGATATTAGTTAGTAAGGTGAACTTCATGAGAACGATATTAGTTAGTAAGGTGAACTTCATGAGAACGATATTAGTTAGTAAGGTGAACTTCATGAGAACGATATTAGTTAGTAAGGTGAACTTCATGAGAACGATATTAGTTAGTAATGTCAACGATATTAGTTAGTAATGTTAACGATATTAGTTAGTAATGTTAACTATATTAGTTAGTAATGTTAACGATATTACGTTAGTATAAGGTTAACGATATTACGTTAGTAAGGTTAACGATATTATATTAGTAAGGTTAACAATATTATGTTAGTAAGGTTAACGATATTAGTTAGTAATGTTAACGATATTACGTTAGTAAGGTTAACGATATTATATTAGTAAGGTTAACGATATTAGTTAGTAAGGTTAACAATATTATGTTATTAAGGTTAATGATATTATGTTAGTAAGGTTAACGATATTAGTTAGTAAGGTTAACGATATTACGTTAGTGAGGTTAACGATATTATGTTAGTAAGGTTAACGATATTAGTTAGTAAGGTTAACGATATTATGTTAGTAAGGTTAACGATATTATGTTAGTAAGGTTAACGATATTATGTTAGTAAGGTTAACGATATTATGTTAGTAAGGTTAACGATATTATGTTAGTAAGGTTAACAATATTAGTTAGTAAGGTTAACGATATTATGTTAGTAAGGTTAACGATATTATGTTAGTAAGGTTAACAATATTAGTTAGTAAGGTTAACGATATTATGTTAGTAAGGTTAACAATATTAGTTAGTAAGGTTAACGATATTATGTTAGTAAGGTTAACGATATTATGTTAGTAAGGTTAACAATATTAGTTAGTAAGGTTAACGATATTATGTTAGTAAGGTTATAACTAGAGTTTATTTATAACTATACCTAGTAACCTACAAGTGATAACTAGAGAATAGTGAGGTAATTTGTTCGGCTTATTAGAGAATAATGATAACCATCACGATTTTAGAAAATAGAGAATAATGATAACCACCACGATTTACGAACTAGTTGTCACTGCTGTACTTGTGTGTTAGGCTATCATTTGTGTATTCAACTAATCATATATATAATGCTATCGGTCGTGTGTTTGTACATATGGATAATGGATAAACATGCATATGTGTACAATCTCATAGCCTCTTAGATCATTATTTAACTCATTAATCTTTGGTTGTAGTTCATTACTTTCTGTTAAGTTTTGAGCTACAATAGTTAGGTGCCATAACTGGCCAACCTGAGTGTATTTACATTTAAATTAATTCTTTCGTTTATGTATTTCAGATATAATCATTGTGTTATTAATAAACTGATATCAACAAAAAGTGACTACTTATTTATGATTATATCAGTGATTCAATTGGTGAAAGTTTATAAATTTGAAAAATGCCAGTGGTTCAATGTCCTATAACTGGCTGTGATTATGAAACTCCAGATGTTAGTGATGCAGTGCTATCCGAGTTGTTTGGCAGTTCCCGTGGCAATTCATACCCCTGTACCCGTTCCCCTCCACTGGCAAGAAGAAGTCAAGCAGGGCATAGATCAGGATGTTCGTCTGGGAGTCATTGAGGCTGTTCCTGTCGGTGAACCTGTTACCTGGTGTCACCGAATGGTGGTGTGTGCGAAGAAGAACGGGAAACCACGTAGAACTGTCGATCTACAGGCCTTGAATGCTCATGCCACACGCGAGACCCACCACACCCAGTCTCCATTCCACCAGGCCAGGACAGTCCCTCAAGGTAAAAAGAAAACCGTCTTAGATGCCTGGAACGGATACCACAGTGTTCCAATCCGTGAAGAGGATCGCCATATGACCACCTTCATCACCCCATGGGGACGATATAGATATCGCACGGCTCCTCAAGGCTACATAGCCTCAGGTGATGGATACTCAAGGAGGTATGATGAGATTGTCGCCGAAATTCCAAACACAACAAAATGTATCGACGATACATTGATATGGTCTGACAACATAGAGCGTAGCTTCTATCAAACCGCTCAGTGGTTGGATGTCTGCGGAAAGAATGGTATAACCCTCAACCCTGAAAAATTTGTTTTCGCCGAAGATACAGTAGAATTTGCTGGCTTCGAAATCTCCCTCAACACAGTTCGACCATGCGAGAAATACTTCATTGCCATCCGTGACTTCCCTACCCCAAAAAACATCACAGATATTCGTTCCTGGTTTGGTCTTGTGAACCAAGTATCTTATGCATTCTCCATGGCATCAAAAATGTTGCCATTTAGACAATTACTCAAGCCTGGCAGAGACTTCTATTGGGACTCTACAATCAACAGTCTATTTGAGGAGTCAAAGTTAAAAATCGTAGAGGAAATTAAGGAGGGGGTTCAAATTTTTGACAAAAATAGGCCAACCTGCCTTGCGACTGATTGGTCCAAGTCAGGTATTGGATTCTGGCTTTCCCAAAAACACTGTACCTGTTCAGGTGCCAAACCACTGTGCTGCCGCACTGGATGGAAAACTACACTCATTGGGAGCAGATTCACCCACGCAGCTGAATCAAGGTATGCTCCCATTGAAGGTGAAGCGTTAGCGGTTGCTGATGCGTTGGACAAGGCACGTTATTTTGTGCTCGGTTGTTCAAACCTCATAATTGCAGTTGACCACAAACCACTGCTAAAAATTCTTAGTGATCGGTGCCTAGAAGACATCCCAAATACTAGACTAAGGAATTTGAAAGAAAAAACATTAAGGTATAAATTCAGAATTGTGCACATTCCTGGAGTCAAACACAAGGCCGCTGACACTACTTCTCGCAATCCAACTGGTGATCGGCACATCAACAAACTGACCCTCCCAGATGATATAGCATCTATCATCGATAACAACTTGATTGAAACAGACTCCATCGAACGTGGTATTCTCTTGACTCACATATCTGCACTCCAATCGATTCAATCAGTAACATGGGAGAGAGTTAAGCTTGCCACAACCAGTGATTCCGATATGCATGAACTCGTCTCTCTGATAGAATCTGGCATACCAGAACAGAAGAATAATATGCCACTGATGCTGTCTGAGTACCATCATGTCAGAGATGATCTTTATACAGTCGATGGCGTAATCATCTACAAGGGCAGGATCGTCATACCACCTTCTCTTCGACAAGAAGTCCTAGACGCCCTTCACTCTGCACATCAAGGCGTGTCATCAATGATGGCCCGTGCGGAGAGCTCAATCTATTGGCCTGGAATGACAACTCACATTACCGACAAGCGCCAAAGCTGCTATCATTGCAACCGTATGGCACCATCGCTCCCTGCCGCTCCACCATATCCTTTAATTTCACCTGAATATCCTTTCCAACGCGTATGTGCCGATTTCTTTCATTATAAGGGAATGAATTACTTGGTAGTGGTTGATCGATACTCAAACTGGCCGATTATAGAACGGGCCTCGGACGGTGCAACTGGACTCATCAGCAGCCTCCGTAAAGTATTCGTCACGTTTGGCATCTCCGAGGAACTGTCCTCTGACGGTGGCCCAGAGTTCATATCTAGTGCGACACGCAAATTTTTGCAGGATTGGGGTGTCGACCATCGAGTGTCATCAGTAGCATTTCCTCACTCCAATTGTCGTGCGGAAGTCGGTGTCAAGACAGCTAAACGGATAATTACCAACAACACCAAGCCAAATGGTGAGCTAGACACTGACTCTTTCCAACGTGCAATACTACAATATCGTAACACGCCGGACAAAGAAACAAAAATATCTCCGTCCATGTGTGTTTTTGGTAGAGCCATCAGGGACTTCATTCCAGTACTTCATGGCAAGTATAAACCTCATCCAACTTGGCAAACCACCCTGACGGCAAGAGAAGAAGCTCTTCGCAACAGACACATGAAGACGGCAGAATACTTGACAGAGCACACCAAACGACAGCCTCCTCTATCAGTTGGTAACCATGTGCGGATTCAGAACCAGATGGGGTCAAGTCCGCTAAAATGGGACAAAACAGGCATAATCATAGAGGTACGACAATTCGATCAATACGCCGTCAAAGTCGATGGGTCAGGAAGAGTAACATTAAGGAACCGGAGATTCTTAAGGAAATTTGAGCCAGTGCATAAACGTCGTCCTCGTTTCACTATTGGTACCCCTAATTCAGCACCTTGTCCTGTTTCAAGCCAGTCATTCCCACCTGCCGTAGCCATTGACCCATCGCCATCACCAGGATATGTACTACCAATTCCTGAAGCTCAAGAAGTCCCCGAAAATGATCCACCATCCTTTGACCACCAACCAGAGAAAATAGTTTCACCACGCTCCTCTACCATTCAACGACCCTCCTTCGTGTTATATCCACCACCGTCAACCAACCAGTCAGCTACCCCTCAACCGGTGACTGATCCGCCTACAATCGACACTCTTCGTCGATCAAATCGTCTGAAGAAACCTCCAAAATATCTCTCAGATTATCACCTCAACATGGATGATAACACTTAGGTGTTATCCATATTAACATTTCTTATTTAATATGATTCATGCACAAGCTATTTGGAATATCTATTTTTGTGTCTTCTTTTTCAAATATTATTTTAATAAGAACTCTCAGTCTTTTATTGTATAAAACAAATATACAAAAGACTTGGGAGGAGATAGAGAATAATGAGGTAATTTGTTCGGCTTATTAGAGAATAATGATAACCATCACGATTTTAGAAAATAGAGAATAATGATAACCACCACGATTTACGAACTAGTTGTCACTGCTGTACTTGTGTGTTAGGCTATCATTTGTGTATTCAACTAATCATATATATAATGCTATCGGTCGTGTGTTTGTACATATGGATAATGGATAAACATGCATATAATATGTGTACAATCTCATAGCCTCTTAGATCATTATTTAACTCATTAATCTTTGGTTGTAGTTCATTACTTTCTGTTAAGTTTTGAGCTACAATAGTTAGGTGCCATAACTGGCCAACCTGAGTGTATTTACATTTAAATTAATTCTTTCGTTTATGTATTTCAGATATAATCATTGTGTTATTAATAAACTGATATCAACAAAAAGTGACTACTTATTTAATAACCACCAATCTGTACCTACTGGTGGTTATCACTACTTACCTATTACGTAGTATTTATCAGTACCTACTTAGTTTTCTACATTACTGTTTGTCAATACCTACCTAATTACCTACAGGTGTTTATCAATGCCTACCTAGTTGCCTACATCTGCTTATCAATACCTAATTAGTTACCTTCTTGTGTTTAACATTGCCTATACCTAGTGGCCTACAACTGTATATAAATACCAATCTAGGTCCTAGTTACCTACTAGTATTCATCAATACCTACCTAGTTACCTACAACTGTTTGTCAATGCCTACCTAGTTATCTACTAGTGTTTATCAATGCTTATCTAGTTACCTATCACTGTTTGACAATACTTACCTAGATACCTACCAGTACCAATACCTACCTACCTAGTATACCTACTAGGTAGTATTCATCAATCCGTACCTACTACCTAGTATTATTCATCAATGCCTACCTAGATAGTAGATACCTACATCTGTTTATGAATACCTACCTAGTTATGATACGTAAATAAAGCTTGAGATAGATATACCTTTTTGGTATAACTTTTTCCCGCGTAAAACAGACGAGGGACAGAGAGGGACATCCCGTGTGGGACAGACGTGGGACAGAGAGGGACATCCCGCGTGGGACAGAGAGGGACATCCCGCGTGGGACAGAGAGGGACATCCCGCGTACTTTTTCCCGCGTAAAACAGACAAGGGACAGAGAGGGACATCCCGCGTGGGACAGACGTGGGACAGAGAGGGACATCCCGCGTGGGACAGAGAGGGACATCCCACGTGGGACAGAGAGGGACATCCCGCGTGGGACAGAGAGGGATATCCCACGTGGGACAGAGAGGGACATCCCGCGTGGGACAGAGAGGGATATCCCACGTGGGACAGACGTGGGACAGAGAGGGACATCCCGCGTGGGACAGAGAGGGACATCCTGCGTGGGAAAGAGAGGGACATCCCACGTGGGACAGACGTGGGACAGAGAGGGACATCCCGCGTGGGACAGAGAGGGACATCCCGCGTGGGAAAGACGTGGGATGTGAGTGGGATTTAAGACGTGGGACAGACGAGGGACATCCCGCTTGTGTAAGACGTGGGACGTGAGTGGGATTTCAGACGTTGGAAAGACGTGGGATTTCAGACGTCTGAAATCCCCCGTCCCTCTCTGTCCCTCGCTAGCGAGGGATGTCCCCCTCTGTCCCACGCGGGACAGAGAGGATATGGTTAGCTGGGTAACGATATTACGTTAGTAAGGTTAACAATAGGTATTAGTTAGTAAGGTTAATGATATTATGTTAGTAAGGTTAACGATATTAGTTAGTAAGGTTAACGATATTATGTTAGTAAGGTTAACGATATTAGTTAGTAAGGTTAACGATATTAGTTAGTAAGGTTAATGATATTATGTTAGTAAGGTTAACGATATTAGTTAGTAAGGTTAACGATATTATGTTAGTAAGGTTAATGATATTATGTTAGTAAGGTTAACGATATTAGTTAGTAAGGTTAATGATATTATGTTAGTAAGGTTAACGATATTATGTTAGTAAGGTTAACGATATTAGTTAGTAAGGTTAACGATATTATGTTAGTAAAGTTAACGATATTAGTTAGTAAGGTTAACGATATTACGTTAGTAAGGTTAATGATATTATGTTAGTAAGGTTAATGATATTATGTTAGTAAAGTTAACGATATTAGTTAGTAAGGTTAATGATATTATGTTAGTAAGGTTAATGATATTATGTTAGTAAGGTTAATGATATTATGTTAGTAAGGTTAATGATATTATGTTAGTAAGGTTAATGATATTATGTTAGTAAGGTTAATGATATTATGTTAGTAAGGTTAATGATATTATGTTAGTAAGGTTAACGATATTAGTTAGTAAGGTTAATGATATTATGTTAGTAAGGTTAATGATATTATGTTAGTAAGGTTAACGATATTAGTTAGTAAGGTTAACGATATTAGTTAGTAAGGTTAACGATATTAGTTAGTAAGGTTAACGATATTAGTTAGTAAGGTTAACGATATTAGTTAGTAAGGTTAACGATATTAGTTAGTAAGGTTAACGATATTAGTTAGTAAGGTTAACGATATTATGTTAGTAAGGTTAACGATATTATGTTAGTAAGGTTAACGATATTATGTTAGTAAGGTTAACGATATTATGTTAGTAAGGTTAACAATATTATGCTAGTAAGGTTAACGATATTACGTTAGTAAGGTTGATATTGTTACCAGAGATGGGCGGGAAAGTACTTCCCAAGTACCAAGTAAAAGTACTAAGTAACAAGTAAGTACTTCAAGTACTACTTCAAGTACTTTCTAAAAAGTACTTTGAATAATTACTTAGAAGTACTTTTTACAAGTACTTGTTACTTCCCAAGTAAAAAGTACTTTGCAAAGTACATTTTTTTTTCCTTTCAGTCAAGAGATTTTGAAAGATTAGTTCTAAAATCTCTACAAAATTAGATCTTTTTCTCATGTATTTACAGCAACTGGATAAAAACTAGTTTGAAGAGGTCCATGGAAAATTGTTTGTCAAACAGTAGAATCAAAAACTAAGACATTGTATACTTTTATGTGAGGGTGAATATTTATATATTCTGACATACAATAATGTATATGACCAATATTGACCAATTTAAGTACATTGAATATTTATTTTGTGATACCTAGATATCACAACCAATATTTGCCAAACACATTGACGAATTATTAGCGTGTGGACGTGTACAGTGATTCACTGTGATGATGTACTATCAGAGAAAAGAGTCACTGTGATGATGTACTATCAGAGAAAAGAGTCACTGTGATGATGTACTATAAGAAAAAAGAGTCACTGTGACGATGTACTATCAGAGAAAAGAGTCACCGTGATGATGTACTATCAGAGAAAAGAGTCACTGTGATGATGTACTATCAGAAAAAAGAGTCACTGGGATGATGTACTATCAGAGAAAAGAGTCACTGTGATGATGTACTATCAAAAAAAGAGTCACTGTGATGATGTACTATCAGAAAAAAGAGTCACTGTGATGATGTACTATCAGAGAAAAGAGTCACTGTGATGATGTACTATCAGAGAAAAGAGTCACTGTGATGATGTACTATCAGAGAAAAGAGTCACTATGATGATGTACTATCAGAGAAAAGAGTCACTGTGATGATGTACTATCAGAGAAAAGAGTCACTGCGATGATGTACTATCAGAGAATAGAGTCATTATGATGATGTACTATCAGAGAAAAGAGTCACTGTGATGATGTACTATCAGAGAAAAGAGTCGCTTTGATGATGTACTATCAGAGAAAAGAGTTACTGCGATGATGCACTATCAGAGAAAAGAGTCGCTTTGATGATGTACTATCAGAGAAAAGAGTCATTATGATGATGTACTATCAGAGAAAAAAGTCACTGAGAAGATGTACTATCAGAAAAAAAGTCACTGAAGAGATGTACTATTAGAGTTAACAGTATAAATTATTAGTTTTTTAATTGTATAGTAAATGTACTTGGTTCTTCTAAGTACTTTAAAAATTACTTGGTACTTGTACTTCGAAAGTACTTTTTTATTTGAGTACTTGGGCAACTACTTCAAGTACAATGATTTACGAGTACTTGTACTTAGTACTTAAATACTTTCGATGTACTTTTCGCCCATCTCTGCTTGTACCCTGGGTTATACCAACTACTCGTGCAGGTTATACCAACTACTCGTGTAGGTTACATCAATTACTCGTGTAGGTTACATTAACTACTCGTGTAGGTTATATCAACTACTCGTGTAGGTTATTCAACATCTCGTGTTGGTTTATATCAACTACTAGTAAACTAAATAAATGTATATCAACTATTATTGTAGGTTGAAATATCGGTCCGGTTAGCAGTAGCCAGACTTTTTACATGACTTTTTCAGTCACTATATTTACTCTATTAAATTATAATCTCGAGTTAGGTCCCGGTATCAATTAGATTAGACTATAAATTTTCTAAGACCAAATCTAACATGTTCATTTATTTTCTACTTTTGCTTCTGTGATATGCATACTATTTTGATTTTAAAAAATAATTGATCAACTAGACCTATCCTTGCTTTTTGAAATGTTTTCGATCCGATGAATTGATATATGGTTATTAGTTGTAAATTAATAGATTAGATTGAATAAGTAACTTCATCAGGTCAGTTTATAAATAAGTAGTTAGATGACGTAAATAACTTTACGTAGTGATAAATAGGTAGGATAGATGAATTAATTAACCAGGCTAGAATACAAAAGTTGATAGAATAAATTTTTGATATGCTGTAATTGTACTATAACTTAATCAATAATAAATTAATAATAAAGCCTTTATCTTCTAGGACCAAACCATATTTTAGTGCAATTCATCTTACTCATAGGCACTGATGTAGAAATATGCTAATAGAATTACCAAGGTCAAATTGAAAACGAAATATAAACATTTAAGTTTTAGATTTATTATTTAGAAGTACAATTTGAATTCTCGTCACTGTCTTTCAAGACTATAGGTTGCCAATCCTTGAAATAAGAGATTCGTATATTAATATATATATTGAATAGAAATTCATAGTATCGTTCATATACATTATCAATAACATCACCTACTCTTTTTCCTTTTGTGATGAGATAGCGACAGCTTCGATATTCATTTCATGTCTGGAATCCCTAAAAGCATATGAAAAAGTAAGAGTTAATCATATTGCAAGTACATATTTAAAAATCATCTAACATTTTCAAATACTTACTTTGACCTAGCATAATAATTGTTCCTGAATCATTCAAAGGAATTGAAGAGGACTCCGATGGTTGATGACGTTGATCTACTCCATCAATTTCTTCATAAAGATCTGAAAGTAGATTCAGAAAATATAGAAAACCATATTAATAAAGAAATGAAGAGAATTATTAACTGAGAATTGTTTCATATAGGTAAATTATTTATATATAATGTTAAACTAATTATAAATCTTCAGATGCAGTATAAATTTAGCTCTAATAAATGCAATGGATTTTCCTTGCTAATCCTCATAATTTTGTTCATTATACACTCTTAATTTAGACTTTAATTAAATACCAAAAAAGTATAATATATCAAAAGGCTCACCTCTGGTTGAAGTTCTCCGTGCCAAATCCCTGGACGGTGTTCTCCTCCGACTACCTCCCTGGATGGAGTTCTCCCAGTCATAGAAAACTAGGGTCAAGTATAGGTAAATTGGGGCACTTTAACTAACTGCGGCCTCTTATCTCAGAAACATTAATAACCATCATGGGCTTCAATGCACTCGTGAAATAAATAGAACCTACCATAAATTGAGCTTAAATTATGATGTTCAACAATTCAATATACACTGCGACCAGAATTATTAGTCCTAAGTGTTTATTGACTATATCTCAAAAACGGGCAGCGGTAAATTTACGAAATTTTCACCATAAGTGTAGAAGAATATGAGACACATTCGTGTCATTATACGAAGGTTAACTCTTTTTAATTTTGAATTTATTTAATATTTCCATTTTTCAGGTGACCAGAATTATTAGTCCCGATTTTTTCGTTTCTTTATAAATTTGTTACAAGGATAAATAAACGAATTTTTTTAAATAACAAAACTTTTAACATCAAATACCAGATACAAATACACTTTGTAAACACAAGAAAGTAGTCAATAGTGAATTTAATATGGCAGAAATCATGATTATTTCCCAATGTGAGATCCTTGGGATTTTATGACTTGAAACATTCGTTCAGTGACAGAATCTGTTAGTTTTTTGATAGTAGAAGGATCCACAGCCTTCGCAGCATTCTGTATGGCAGCCCAGAGATCATTTTTTGATGAATACTTCTTCCCATTGCTGTAAACACTTCTTTTGATGATGGCCCATAAATTTTCAATGGGATTTAAATCGGGTGAGCAGGCAGGCCAGTCCATCAGGGTGTTATTCTTGAAGCCCAGTGAGTGCAAGAACTCTTTGGTTTTCTTTGCTGCATGCGACGGAGCATTATCTTGCATAAATATGATTTTACGGCGTTGTTCCAAAGGCAGGTCATCTAACCAGTCTGAAAGAGCAGAATCAATGAACTCACAGTAGCGCTTAGAATCGAGTTTAACACCTTCTTTCACCTTCACAGGACCAATGAGTACATCCCCTATAATTCCCGCCCAAAACATCACCCCTCCACCACCTTGCTGACGTCGCAAACGCATTTGGGAAGGGTCATCCCCAAACACCCATCCTTTGGACCATCCATCAGGGCCATCCAAAGTTGCTCTACATTCGTCAGTGAATAATATAAGCTTTGGAGAGGTTCTCATATATCTCTTGGCCCAATCTAGACGCCTCTCTTTGTGTTTTGGGGTGAGAGGAGGAGTTATAGTGGCTTTTTTTTGTTTAGCAAATTTTCCAAGAACTGAATTGCGGGTCGATTTAGACACATCTGCAACCCCGGAAGCAGAAAAAATGTCCTTGCTTGTTGAACCAGGGTTCTTCTTCAATGTAGCCTTCAGGCGGCGCACATCCCTTTCTGATAGTTTCCTCAATTTGCCTTTATCCTTGCGTTCTTTACGAATTTTCGGATTTTCCAAAAAACGCTTGATGGTTTTTACATGGCGTCCAATTTGTGCAGCTATTTCAGCTTGAGGCTTCTTCTTAGCTGTTAACTTGATGATAAGGTTTTTTTCTTGCTCTGAAAGGTCCTTTCCACGCCCCATTTTCAACTAATTAAATAAAAATTATGTACTGGACTAATAATTATGGTCACCTGAAAAAAGGAAATATTAAATAAATTCAAAACAAAGAAGAGTACAACTTTGAAAATTAGTTAGAACGTGTCTCATACTCTTCTACACCTATGGTTGAAATTTCGGAAATCTTCCTCAAACGGTTTTAGAGTTATGGGCAAAAAACTCTTTGGACTAATAATTCTGGTCGCAGTGTATAGCTAAACTAATTTCAAAATGATTTTGAGACTCTCTTAATAGGGTCACAATTCAGAAATTAAAGAACCGAATTTACCTGTGTAGCCCTACCTATAGGTACACTAACTAGTTTTAAAATACATAGATTATCAGACCACTTTACTTAAGATACTAGGATAAGTTCCGAAATATCGGACGGTTCCACATTTTCGGTCGCCTAAGAAAAACTATATAAAATAATTAGTCAACTTTTATTTTAATTAGCTATTAGGTAGCTATATACTATATTTCATACGTGACCGAAAATGTGAAATCGCCTGATAATTTGGAACTTACCCTATTCTGAGGACAGCGCATCAACTGCCTAGCCTATGTAGAAGGTATTGAAACTGAAAAAAAACTTGGTATGCATGATGCTTAAATAAGTTAACATATAATAATCTAGGAAAATTAGTTTGGATATCAGTTTACAAACTGGAAGGCAGTAATCAAAATTTATTATTATGAAAAGTTATATACTGATAATCAGCTCTTCAAATAACTACCTTGCCAACAGCCTAACAATCCCCAAAATTTTAGAGTAATTTAGTGCATATAACGCTATTGTTTGCACTTGAACTAAAATGGTATTGAGGAGCGTTCACATTCGACAAGTAACACACTTAAAACAAGATTTGAACTGTAAAGTGTCAACCGATTAATTGGCTTTGAGGAAAGCATAAGTTGCCACTTACTCATTTCAGAGTCATTTGATTTAACTCGCACCTAAACTTAAAATAAGTAGCGTCAACTATCATAGTAAGTTAATTCATACACCAGATACATTGAATTAACAGTCTTTGTGAGTTACTTCAACACACTATGTCCTAGTTGTTTTAACATATGTTCCATGCTCCCAAAATGTGACTCTAACTCTCATAGTAAGTTGATTAAATCCATAAAATGATTTGAATTAACTATGTTTGATGACACACCACATCTTAGTTGTTTTGACACACATGAAAACACGAATGTAGTCCAACTAACTCACGTAATGAATTGATTCAGAGCATAAATTATTGTTAACCCATTAAATATGAGTAAACTTTTTTCTCTGTGTATTTGATTCAAAATATTTGTTTCAAAATATTTGATTCGAAATATTTGTTTCAAAATATTTGAGTCAAAATATTTGAGTCAAAATATTTGAGTCAAAATATTTGAGTCAAAATATTTGAGTCAAAATATTTGAGTCAAAATATTTGAGTCAAAATATTTGAGTCAAAATATTTGAGTCAAAATATTTGAGTCAAAATATTTGAGTCAAAATATTTGAGTCAAAATATTTGATTCAAAAAATTTGAGTGAGCTTGCACGCAATTTCCTTTTTTTTGCAATTTAGACAGTTGCGTGAGCGTGCACGCCAATTATTTTAAATTAGACATTTGCGCGAGCGTGCACACCAATTAATTTAATTTAGTCATTTGCCTGAGCGTGCACGTCAATTTTTTTAATTTTTCTGCGTTTTTGACAGTTACGTGAGCGTGCACGCCAATTCTTTTTTTCCGCATTTAATACAGTTGCGTGAGCGTGCACGCCAATTATTTTAATTTAGATATTTTCTTGAGCGTGCACGCCAATTTTTTTCCGCATTTTAGACAGTTGCGAGAGCGTGCACGTCAATTATTTTAATTTAGACATTTGCGTGAGCGTGCACGCCATTTTTTAATTTTTCTGCGTTTTTGACAGTTGCGTGAGCGTGCACGCCAATTCTTTTTTTCCGCATTTTAGACAGTTGCGTGAGCGTGTATGGCAATTATTTTAGTTTAGACATTTGCGTGAGCGTGCACACCAATCTTTTTAATTTTTTTGCGTTTTTGACAGTTGCGTGAGCGTGCACACAAATTATTTTTTTCCGCATTTTAGACAGTTACGTGAGCGTGCACGTCAATTATTTTAATTTAGACATTTGCGTGAGCGTGCACGCCAATTTTTTTAAATTTTCTGCGTTTTTCATAGTTGCGTGAGCCTGCATGCCAATTCTATTTTTCTGCATTTTAGACAGTTGCGTGAGCGTGCACGACAATTATTTTAATTTAGACATTTGCGAGAGCGTGCACGCCAATTTCTTTCTGCGTTTTTGACAGTTGCGTGAGCGTGCACGCCAATTTTTTTGTCCAAATTTTAGACAGTTGCGTGAGCGTGCACACCAATAATTTTAATTTTTCTGCGTTTTAGACAGTTGCGTGAGCGTGCACGCCAAGAAATTCCATAAAATTCCACTTTTCCATGTTTTAGTCAACTTAGTTGCGTGGGCGTGCACGCAAATTCCTTTTTTTCCGGCTTTTAGACTGTGGCTTGTGAGTGCACGCTCACGCCGATTATTAATTCATTTCCGTCTTTTAAATACTGCCTGTGAAAAGAAGGAAAACACGAAGCACTAGAAGGAAGGTAGTCCCCATAATAAAAGACCATATCCATATAAAGAAGTATAGATTGATTAGATTCTAAGGACAGTATAGGTACTCTCCTGATGACCGAATTATTTTTTTATTATCTACTTTTTGCTAACTAGGTGTCAGAGAAAAGAAGGACAAATGCCATCTCTTCTCTTTAATGCTCAAAGCATCTAAGACTAAAAGATTAGGACCTGGACATGTAGCTACATTAGCCTACATATTCAAAATGGTAGCTATTAGGTCTGTACCTAGCTATCATAACCTTTTCCATAATTATTGC
Organism: Caprella mutica; assembly: GCA_947561585.1. Lineage (NCBI taxonomy): Eukaryota > Metazoa > Arthropoda > Malacostraca > Amphipoda > Caprellidae > Caprella > Caprella mutica. The sequence continues at coordinate 198,482 of CANNZV010000909.1, forward strand.
AGATATCCAGACTGCAGGAACTGGTGAAGTTTTCTCCAAGAAAATGAAGAAATCTTCTATTTTGCTCTCTGTTCTCAGTAAAATACATGTACCTAAATATAGGAGGAAATTAAGGATTGTTCGCACAGAAAATGTTAAAAATGTCCCAGGTCGCCACATTTAAGATACTTTAAAGAAGAAATAGGACATCCTAGTAAAAATTTTACACTTGAAAACATCCTTATGCATCATTTCTGATGCATGTGCCCAAGTAAAATAGTATGTCTCATAAACTCGCCATTTGTCTCTCCAGCTCTCTAGTCTCTCCAAAATTCAACAAATTCTCTCCAAAATGATCAAATTTTCATAAATTTTCTCCAAAATAACATTGTAGCATAGGAGAAAAATAGAAAAAACTCACCATTTGCATTTGAAGGGCTCAAAATAACTGTCAGAAACTCGCCATTAAAATGGCGAGTTTGGACATGCTTTATTACTTGGGCATGTGCATCTCTTGAAACTTTTCTAGGAGTGATTTACCGGTCCTGCTAAACACCGCCCGGAGCTGCCCGGGGACAAAATTCTACCGCCCGAGCACATTATATCATACAATTGGTCATGAATGACCTTCGTACGAATTTTGGAGACGAAAAAATGATTCGTTAATGAGTAAAATCATTTTATAAGTGACATCATTATATCTTACTTTTTCAGCACCGCCCGGATCCTTGCGGAGCCGCCCGGAGCTACCCAGAGACAAAATTCTACCGCCCGAGCACATTATATCGTACAATTGGTTATGATTGACCTTCGTACAAATTTTGGAGACGAAAAAATGATTCGTTAATGAGTGAAATCGTTTTATAAGTGACATCATTATGTCTTACTTTTTCAGCACCGCCCGGAGCCTTGCGGAACTGCCCGGAGCCTTGCGGAACCGCCCGGAGCTACCAAGGGACAAAATTCTACCGCCAGAGCAAATTATATCGTACAATTGGTTATGATTGACCTTCGTACGAATTTTGGAGACGAAAAAATGATTCGTTAATGAGTAAAATAGTTTCACAAGTAACATCATTATGTCTTACTTTTTCAACACCGCCCGGAGCCTCGCGGGATCGCCCGGAGCTACCCAGGGACAAAATTTCACCGCCCGAGCACATTATATCGTACAATTGGTTATGATTGACCTTCTTACGAATTTCGGAGACGAAAAAATGATTCGTTAATGAGTAAAATCGTTTAATAAGTAACATCATTACGTCTTACTTTTTCAGCACCGCCCGGAGCCTTGCGGAACTGCCCGGAGCTACCCAGGGACAAAATTCTACCGCCCGAGCACATTATATCGTACAATTGGTTATGATTGACCTTCGTACGAATTTTTGAGACGAAAAAATGATTCGTTAATGAATAAAATCGTTTTATAAGTGACATCATTATGTCTTACTTTTTCAGCACCGCCCGGAGCCTTGCGGAACCGCCCGGAGCTACCAAGGGACAAAATTCTACCGCCCGAGCAAATTATATCGTACAATTGGTTATGATTGACCTTCGTACGAATTTTGGAGACGAAAAAATGATTCGTTAATGAGTAAAATCGTTTCACAAGTGACATCATTATGTCTTACTTTTTCAGCACCGCCCGGACCCTGGAAAACTGCCCGGAGCTACCCAGGGACAAAATTTCACCGCCCGAGCACATTATATCGTACAATTGGTTATGATTGACCTTCTTACGAATTTTGGAGACGTAAAAATGATTCGTTAATGAGTAAAATCGTTTCACAAGTGACATCATTATGTCTTACTTTTTCAGCACCGCCCGGAGCCTTGCGGAACCGCCCGGAGCTACCAAGGGACAAAATTCTACCGCCCGAGCAAATTATATCGTACAATTGGTTATGATTGACCTTCGTACGAATTTTGGAGACGAAAAAATGATTCGTTAATGAGTAAAATCGTTTCACAAGTAACATCATTATGTCTTACTTTTTCAGCACCGCCCGGAGCCTCGCGGGATCGCCCGGAGCTACCCAGGGACAAAATTTCACCGCCCGAGCACATTATATCGTACAATTGGTTATGATTGACCTTCTTACGATTTTCGGAGACGAAAAAATGATTCGTTAATGAGTAAAATCGTTTAATAAGTAACATCATTATGTCTTACTTTTTCAGCACCGCCCGGAGCCTTGCGGAACTGCCCGGAGCTACCCAGGGACAAAATTCTACCGCCCGAGCACATTATATCGTACAATTGGTTATGATTGACCTTCGTACGAATTTTTGAGACGAAAAAATGATTCGTTAATGAGTAAAATCGTTTTATAAGTGACATCATTATGTCTTACTTTTTCAGCACCGCCCGGAGCTACCAAGGGACAAAATTCTACCGCCCGAGCAAATTATATCGTACAATTGGTTATGATTGACCTTCGTACGAATTTTGGAGACGAAAAAATGATTCGTTAATGAGTAAAATCGTTTCACAAGTGACATCATTATGTCTTACTTTTTCAGCACCGCCCGGACCCTGGAAAACTGCCCGGAGCTACCCAGGGACAAAATTTCACCGCCCGAGCACATTATATCGTACAATTGGTTATGATTGACCTTCTTACGAATTTTGGAGACGTAAAAATGATTCGTTAATGAGTAAAATCGTTTCACAAGTGACATCATTATGTCTTACTTTTTCAGCACCGCCCGGAGCCTTGCGGAACCGCCCGGAGCTACCAAGGGACAAAATTCTATCGCCCGAGCAAATTATATCGTACAATTGGTTATGATTGACCTTCGTACGAATTTTGGAGACGAAAAAATGATTCGTTAATGAGTAAAATCGTTTCACAAGTGACATCATTATGTCTTACTTTTTCAGCACCGCCCGGAGCCTCGCGGGATCGCCCGGAGCTACCCAGGGACAAAATTTCACCGCCCGAGCACATTATATCGTACAATTGGTTATGATTGACCTTCTTACGAATTTTGGAGACGAAAAAATGATTCGTTATTGAGTAAAATCGTTTAATAAGTAACATCATTATATCTTACTTTTTCAGCACCGCCCGGAGCCTTGCGGAACTGCCCGGAGCTACCCAGGGACAAAATTCTACCGCCCGAGCACATTATATCGTACAATTGGTTATGATTGATCTTCGTACGAATTTTTGAGACGAAAAAATGATTCGTTAATGAGTAAAATCGTTTTATAAGTGACATCATTATGTCTTACTTTTTCAGCACCGCCCGGAGCCTTGCGGAACCGCCCGGAGCTACCAAGGGACAAAATTCTACCGCCCGAGCACATTATATCGTACAATTGGTTACGATTGACCTTCGTACGAAACTAGTAGTAGTAGCCTCCGGTAGTACCCGGTATTATGTAGCAGCATGCAGTCCTCAGGAAGCATCTAAGAGCGTCCTGCACCATCCGGTAGCATCTAATGAAGTCAAGTGCTGCCATCATGCACTCCCTAATTAAATATTGAATATGTTTCTATAAATGATCATATACATAATTCACTGTACCAGATTCTACCAGGTGGTACCTACCAGACGCTGTTGGATCCTACCAGGAGGTACCGGATGGAACTAGC
>CANNZV010000910.1:0-32911 GCA_947561585.1 Caprella mutica
TATCTAATAGAACGTATGGTGGGTGCGCCGTGATCTGGTGCGCCGCTCATCTTTTAGATACGTATCAATATAGGCTATACTAGCACTTTGTTCACAGTGCACACTTTGAAACATGGCTAAGGTATATAGCTATCAGAATGTGTGGACGAGTGGACCATTTAAAATAGAAGCCAACTAATTTGCTTAACTGACATCGGTAGTACTCTATAACTAATAACTTGAGTCGCCTTTTGGCTGTGGGTAGCTAGTACATAGATATGTCACAGTGGGAGTAACTTCGACATAGGCTACTTAGAGTACAAGTTACAGTGCATTTCCTGATACCTATGTGCTAGTACATTATACATAGCTAGGTGAAAAATCATTTATTGTCAGATAGATAACTGGTGTCATGAGTAGCCTAGTAGGCACCTAGTTAGGTAGGACCGTAGGTAGTGAATTTCAAAACCCAAAAAAGTACAAATTAGCTAGGTATAGGCTATATTATATAATATATAGCCTAGCATAGCTATTTTTTTTCAATAGGATACAATAACCACTGAACTCTTAAATACTATACACATGATAGATACACAATTCCACTTTCACCAATAAATTAAGAACTTAAAACATTAATTCACCACAGAACCTTATTTTAAACCAGAAACTATTCAAAAAACGGCAGGTTCAATGGTTCTCAATAAAAAAATCCGATATTTTTCTTTAGACCGTACAAAATAATTGTTCTATATATTTCGTTTTGCAACCCTGTTTTTAATATTTTCAGCATGGAAATGATTTTATCTTTACTATAATTATTAAGAATGACCGATTTTTTCAATAATGATTTCGTGTTATTTGGTATTCTTGTATTCCAATATACCTATTTAAATGGCGCGGATGAAGAACAAATACATGATTAATGTTATAATAATATTAGTATATAATTTCAACTGGTTAGTTATTGCAATTATTTCACTTCTAATATTGAATCGTTGTTAGATGAACCAAATTAATTTTCTGTACTAACTATATATATGCAGTATATTATATGCATTATATACAATATATACATACATATTGGAGTAAACTTATTAAACTAAGGCCAATGTCAGCTTGTTTATAAGAATGTCATTATATATTCCATATACCTATGATATATTTTATATATTCTCACATGCCAAAAGTTTAATTCGACATATAATAACCTACATCAGGGTAAATAATTACCTAATATCTTATAAATTGAAAACATTATATGCAATGGTAGTTTAGTATGCTTATAATTTATCTTTATAAATCATTTTATCTATAATCAAGCATCAGCACTTTGATATTCATGGAAATTATTTAAGAATGTCTCCTGTAACTACGATTCTCAGTCATATGTACGCATGGAAGTACTATTAGAACCTACATGATCGATGTGTGAGTCTGATGAGAGCTGTGTCAGTTCATTCAGTGAGAAGATACAGAAAAACTGTATTCTGATAAAGCCTGATATCAACATTGTCAGACTTCACTATTGCTTTGAGCTTCTATAAGTGTTACTTTAAAAAAATTTAGTGGTTCACTCTGACAAATGAGAAATATAAAAACGCATACAAATTACTCAATGATATCCGTGGTTAAATAAATATTAGGTAACAATAGATTTAATATAAAACTGAATGAGCCAAACCATAGCTGAGTACCAAGAACAATAGTGATTAATGTTTATTTTATATTAGGGCTATCCACCAATTAATTAACTATAGCTATTATTACCTATTATTAGCTACACTATCGATAAAGAAGTTGTATTTTTGTTCAAATTAATTTGTTGGATTATGATTCATGAGCAATATGTGGTGCTTCAATCTCTGGAGATTTTAGCCAATATTATCGACTATAAACTCTGAAGATTTTCTATGCTCTGTTCTCCAGAGTTTTCGGCAGATAATAACGCGTCAAACCTCCACAGATTATCTCGTTCTTATACTGCCGTGGCCTCCGTAGGTCGCGGTAAGCATTTGTAGAAAGCAGAGATTATCTGCTGAGCGCTGCTTAGAAATGCTGAGACTGCCATAAACTACAGTAAAACGTCCGCTATACTGCACCGAATTTTAACTGGGTTCTTAGTTGGCTGTGACTTAGACAACATATTTTTTGGGAAATATTTGTTTAGTTTTCTTTCATCTTGCAAGTTAGTTTCTTGTTAAATAAAGGCTATGTATAAATTTAGAAACATGGGTTTTGTTTACTATTTATTAAGCTCATAGTCCTATATACATATATGATATTATGCGTGCACAACCGCTATAATTGTTGCGCAAGTTCTGTGAATAATAATTAAAAATCAACTACTAACAGATAAACAAGACTAGCATAGTAACTCTGGATTTTTTTTCCAAAAGTTTCTATAATGCGGATAAAAGAAAGTAAATAAATTAATTTCAGAACACACTCAACTATTATAAGAACTTTTTTACCGCATTTAAACACTTTTTTAGAGTTATAAGAACTTTTTATTTGGCGCTATTTCGACTAGTTTCGTTAGAACTATAAATCCGGGCTCTAGTAATAACAAAGTAACAATTCTTTATTGTGCACTTTTCCATTTTTTTGGGGGGGTTCAATTGTTTTAGGGCACAATAATTGTCGTTGGCCCAATTGTCGGGGGGCCCAATTGCCGTGGGGCCCAATTATCCTGGGCCCAATTGTTGGCGGGCACAATTTTCGGTGCACAATTGTCCTGGGCCCAACTGTCGGTGCACCTATAATATCAAATATCAAACGTATAAGAGAATATCAAACGTGTAAGAGAATATCAGGCGTGTAAGAAAATATCAAACGTATAAGAGAATATGAAACGTGTAAGAGAATATGAAACGTGTAAGAGAATATGAAACGTGTAAGAGAATATCAAACGTGTAAGAGAATATCAAACATGTAAGAGAATATCAAACGTGTAAGAGAATATCAAACGTGTAAGAGAATATAAAACGTGTAAGAGAATATCAAACGTGTAAGAGAATATCAAACGTGTAAGAGAATATCAAACGTGTGAGAGAATATCAAACGTGTAAGAGAATATCAAACGTGTAAGAGAATATCAAACGTGTAAGAGAATATCAAACGTGTAAGAGAATATCAAACATGTATAAGAATATCAAACGTGTAAGAGAATATCAAACGTGTAAGAGAATATCAAACGTGTAAGAGAATATCAAACGTGTATAAGAATATCAAACGTGTAAGAGAATATCAAACGTGTAAGAGAATATCAAACGTGTAAGAGAATATCAAACGTGTAAGAGAATATCAAACGTGTGAGAGAATATCAAACGTGTAAGAGAATATCAAACGTGTAAGAGAATATCAAACGTGTAAGAGAATATCAAACGTGTGAGAGAATATCAAACGTGTAAGAGAATATCAAACGTGTGAGAGAATATCAAACGTGTAAGAGAATATCAAACGTGTAAGAGAATATCAAACGTGTAAGAGAATATCAAACGTGTAAGAGAATATCAAACGTGTGAGAGAATATCAAACGTGTAAGAGAATATCAAACGTGTAAGAGAATATCAAACGTGTAAGAGAATATCAAACGTGTAAGAGAATATCAAACGTGTGAGAGAATATCAAACGTGTAAGAGAATATCAAACGTGTAAGAGAATATCAAACGTGTAAGAGAATATCAAACGTGTGAGAGAATATCAAACGTGTAAGAGAATATCAAACGTGTGAGAGAATATCAAACGTGTAAGAGAATATCAAACGTGTAAGAGAATATCAAACGTGTAAGAGAATATCAAACGTGTAAGAGAATATCAAACGTGTGAGAGAATATCAAACGTGTAAGAGAATATCAAACGTGTAAGAGAATATCAAACGTGTGAGAGAATATCAAACGTGTAAGAGAATATCAAACGTGTAAGAGAATATCAAACGTGTAAGAGAATATCAAACGTGTAAGAGAATATCAAACGTGTGAGAGAATATCAAACGTGTAAGAGAATATCAAACGTGTAAGAGAATATCAAACGTGTGAGAGAATATCAAACGTGTAAGAGAATATCAAACGTGTAAGAGAATATCAAGGTTAAAAAAAATACAATCTAAATGTTTTGTCTCAACAGAATACCACAAAGTTAATTCAGCACATTCCTCTCATTGTAAGTCTGTATTAACTCCACGGAATTCTTCTCCACATTTTTCATTACGTAAAATGTGTGCGAATTTGTTAATTTATAAACACAATGGCGACACGATTGACAATCTAGCAAAGCGATTGAATCTTATTTCTTTTTAAATAGAAAACAATGATTTAGTTTAATAAATCTTCTACAATTGTAAGGTTAATAAGGTAAAGCATCTATCGAGCATTTTAGATCTCACTTCTATCTGCACTGAAAAAAATTAAGAATTACGAATCAAATTTACTCAAAACTTGTGTTTTCAGTTTGTCCCAAACCAGTTCCAAAATGAGAGTCAATTTGACTAATAGTAATATTTTAATCTCAAGCAAAAGTCATGTTGACTCCTAATTCATAGTCAGATTGACTCAGGTAGAGTCAGGTCAATCAAGAAAAAGACTCCAATATTGGAGCTTTGCAGCCTTGACTCAGGCGATGAGTTAGGTTGACTCGCAATTTTTTCTCAGTGTGGAACCTTTTACTCATGTACAACAGAGCTTCCTCAAGTTCCATTTCTCAGTGAGTAAAATATCCATTGAATGATAAACCCTAACTCACAAATGTTAGATTGTTCCTTTACCCTATTCACTTTACATTATATTTTCCATGAGTTTCAGTTCCAATTAATTGCTAGATAAACCTGAAGAATAAATCATCCTACTGTTCAAATGATCAAAACTAATCAGATGATAAAACTCTTAATGGAAGTAAAACATTCTGCATATCAGCGCTAATTATTCATTGTATTGAAAGGCACTCTTTGAAAGTAAGAAAAAATTTACTTTGTGTGTTGATTTAAGCGATAAAATAGAGTTAACTTAACATTAATTACAACAATTTAATCACAATTCATTATAATCGTACAGTTCACATTTATATAATGCATTTAAAATGGCTTCTAATATTTAATTTCAGTGTAACATCAAGTAATAAACAGTTTATTTAATTAATGATTCGGTAGTTTTTATAGACAATGTATTAGTTATGTTAGTTTTACGGTGACTGAAGTTTTTAAAGTAGATATTTATTAACTAGCGTAATTACCCGTTAATTGTTGAAAACTGGTAAGAGAGAAAATACTTGTTAAAAATAATCAGAAAATTCATTTTTTTATTCTCAAATGGAAATAAATTAAAAGCGAAGCTGAGAGAAGTTATGATTAAAATAGAAACTATTATCTTCTTTTAATCTTCAATTACTCCACCAAAACTATTTTACTAAACTGGTCAATGGAGCAGGTCCCAAGTTAACATTTTCAATCATATAAGAAAAGCATATAATAATTAAAATAAACGTTAAGTAATTATTATTATATACCTTTTCCTTTTCCAATGTACGATCGAAAATGTGGAATATTCCGATAACTTGTAACTATCCCCACATAGTTTATTTTATTTCCGTACGAAAAATATTTTCTACCATATCTTCAGTCTCGTGACAGGCATACAATTTATGAGTTTTCTTTTAATAAATTTCTCATTTTTATGGTATCCCCTAGATACCTTAATTATAAACTATAAATATGGATATCACCTAAGTAGCAATGGTACAATAGTGTGGCAATGTTGTTACAATATTTTTGCAATATTGGAGCAATCCCATGAAACGTTGCTGCATAAGTAGGTGTAAAACCTTATGAAGATAACAGAATATGTTTCGGTAGTTTAAATTATTATTTGACAGATTAGTCCTTTATTTTATCCGTAATAATTAAAGGATTGAAATGAGAACAATCTTCCTTACTGATATATGGTCAATATTCTTATTGAAGAAGGATATTTACTTAACGAATGGAATACAACCTCTTAAATAGTTTTCCTATCTATATTTGTCTGTCTGTCTGTCACGCTTTAAGTAATATTAAAATATTAGGCTAAATATGTTAACAAGTGGTAGAACTTAAATCTTAAATGAGTGGAATAAAAGATTTCATTAACTATATTAGAAATTATTAAAAATCTACAGAATAAGTTTATAAAGAACTCTTTGCATCTTCTGTCATATATAAATTTATTTACTCTTTGGCCTATACTATAATATTATCTCGTCATTGTTTAATTAATAAATGTAGTTAAATCTGAGGGAACGGACCAGAAGTGAGGATAGTTAAATTACACAAACATTGTAAGTGATGCAATTGAGAACTCGTTATTATTTACGGGCAAGTACTGTAGTATGTTTTATAATGAAAGCACCTCACCTCTCCATTTTCCTCCTTGCGAGCATCACACATTAATCAGTTGACTAATTTGTTGTGAGGGGGGGATAGGGAAAGGGGGAGGAGGTTGTGTAATTAACTCTGGCAATTGGTTCTGTAATCAAGGCAAGCAATTAAAGATTTACCTGCAATAGGAATACAGTCTCTAGTTAGCCTTTGATGACGTCATCAGCGCCTATGACGTAAGGGGATAATAATTGAAATTAGAACTGGCACTCGTAGAACGCACACCTTAGCCACCGCTAAATGTTTTGTTTAGTTTGACCTTTACGTGACCTTTATCTTTGACCTGATCTCTCCCAAAATCTAACCAGATGGTTCATTGAAAATAACCCAGTGTCACACCAAATTTCAGGCAATTTGGTTGAATGCTTTTGAGTTTTTCCGAGTAACAAAATTACAAATATTAAGTAAATTAATAAATTTGAATCATAACATAACCTTCCACAATTTTGCGTAGGTTACAAATTAGTAAATTTATAAGAAGATAATCCATTTAATTTTTTTCATTCCACATTTACGATTATACAAGAATAAATATACATTGACTTTGCAACCGTAATTAATATTCGAGAAAACAAATTATTATAGTAACGAAGTAATTGTTATTGAAGTCCCATAAACAGTCTGAGAATAATCACATTTATTGATAGTAATTATAGTAACTTCGAATGTGACTAATCTTAGTATAGTTGATTTGCACCTTGGAAGTCTGTTGCTGATATTATTTCAGTACTCTTACATTTCAGTACTCTTACATTTCAGTACTCTTATATTTCAGTACTCTTATATTTCAGTACTCTTATATTTCAGTACTCTTATATTTCAGTACTCTTACATTTCAGTACTCTTACATTTCAGTACTCTTACATTTCAGTACTCTTATATTTCAGTACTCTTATATTTCAGTACTCTTACATTTCAGTACTCTTATATTTCAGTACTCTTATATTTCAGTACTCTTATATTTCAGTACTCTTATATTTCAGTACTCTTATATTTCAGTACTCTTACATTTCAGTACTCTTATATTTCAGTTCTCTTATATTTCAGTACTCTTATATTTCAGTACTCTTACATTTCAGTACTCTTACATTTCAGTACTCTTATATTTCAGTACTCTTATATTTCAGTACTCTTATATTTCAGTACTCTTACATTTCAGTACTCTTATATTTCAGTACTCTTATATTTCAGTACTCTTACATTTCAGTACTCTTACATTTCAGTACTCTTATATTTCAGTTCTCTTATATTTCAGTACTCTTATATTTCAGTACTCTTACATTTCAGTACTCTTATATTTCAGTACTCTTATATTTCAGTACTCTTATATTTCAGTACTCTTATATTTCAGTACTCTTATATTTCAGTACTCTTACATTTCAGTACTCTTACATTTCAGTACTCTTACATTTCAGTACTCTTATATTTCAGTTCTCTTATATTTCAGTACTCTTATATTTCAGTACTCTTACATTTCAGTACTCTTACATTTCAGTACTCTTATATTTCAGTACTCTTATATTTCAGTACTCTTACATTTCAGTACTCTTACATTTCAGTACTCTTACATTTCAGTACTCTTATATTTCAGTTCTCTTATATTTCAGTACTCTTATATTTCAGTACTCTTATATTTCAGTACTCTTACATTTCAGTACTCTTACATTTCAGTACTCTTATATTTCAGTACTCTTATATTTCAGTACTCTTACATTTCAGTACTCTTACATTTCAGTACTCTTACATTTCAGTACTCTTATATTTCAGTTCTCTTATATTTCAGTACTCTTATATTTCAGTACTCTTACATTTCAGTACTCTTACATTTCAGTACTCTTACATTTCAGTTCTCTTATATTTCAGTACAATAATAACTCTTATATTTCAGTATAATAATAACTCTTATATTTCAGTATAATAATAACTCTTATATTTCAGTATAATAATAACTCTTATATTTCAGTATAATAATAACTCTTATATTTCAGTATAATAATAACTCTTATATTTCAGTATAATAATAACTCTTATATTTCAGTATAATAATAACTCTTATATTTCAGTATAATAATAACTCTTACATTCAGTACAATAATAACTCTCTTATTCAGTGTGTGTTTAGAGGTGAGAGGGTGAGGTGTGTTGTGGTGATCTCTCTCACATCTTAACTGGAGAAAATAAACTGAACAGAGAGAATTACTTGGAAAATAATTCTAGTGTTCGGAGTATATATTTAAGTAATTTTTAAATAAAAAAAACTAGTTATATATTTTTTAATCAAATTTCTCAAACTTTGCTTATGTTTTCAATATTTGGTAGATATTTTAACCTGAATATTTTCCTGCTGACAAATTAATATTCATTTTATCGTATAGTATGAGGAGTCAACGTTACATTTTATCATCATTTAAATATTATAGTTCAAAATAAAATACGGATTTGAACATTGCTATTTGTGTAGAAATAATATAAAACAAATTTTATTGAAAAATAATATATGATTGAACATTTATTTCAACTAATTATTTCTTAATATTTGTTAATTTTTCTTTATGTAGTTGGTAACATTATAGTTATAAATATAATTTTATATTCAATCAATTTACTAACACATTAAATTATTTCTCCAATTATAAGTAACTGAAATATTCTTACCAAACACCGTAGAGTTATTTACAACTTCTAGAGAAAAAATACAATCCAATAAAATCATCAATTACTGCTATCCAATTATGGTAAATAATAAAAAATAATATTCGTACTAAATAATGCTGATTTAAAACCAATATTGAAATATTTTATGAATCATTCTGCAAAATAGATTTATAAAATTGTTTTTTATAGTCGATTGGAAATTTTTGTAAAATTTTGAAGAAACTATCATGTAATACAATCAGAGATGTTTGGTTTAATGCCTTAATGTTCAAAGTTGAAAATGTTTTTCACAACATTCGTAAGTTCTCACACAATAAGTCAAATGAGAGGAAAAGTTATAAGCTGACACTGACAGAAGGGAAGTTTCAGTACAAGAGACTTAAGAGAAGAAGTTTTTCAGAAAATAGTTCGAAGTTTGATTATATAACAAGAAATAAACATAGTTTGGCATTCCAACTGTAATTATTAAAGGAATATCCCACTGCATTAATTATAAAACGGTTTATTTTATTAACGAAATATTCATCATTGAAGTCTTACAAATAGTCTCAGAATAATAACATTTATTGATAATAATTCAAATAAACTACATCAGTTTGGGGCATCAATTTGAAATACTTTAACATATTTTAAAATATTCAAAATACTAAACTAAATTAAATTAAAATATTAGGTATAAATATTTAAAATAGTTGTTTAAAATTGCATGTGATGACCAAACACGCCAAACACTTCAATAAATAGTAACGTCACAGCCACACCCCTCTCATGAACAATAAAAAATAACTGTAAATTATTTGAATAGATAACAATCGGTAGAAGATGGTAAGAAATAAAAAACTTGAGTCATCTAAAAAAATAACTAAAAATATCTCTATGAAGTTAAGGTGTGTTTTAAGTTAGCGGACGGTTTCGTATACATAAGAATTAAATATGTAATCATTTTCATTCAATTTTTATTATATATTTTTTCAGTGATCTAAAATCTGGTAGGTAGGAGCTCCCCCTGAAGGAGAAAAATGTATAATTTGTATAAAATCTGTACAAAATTAACGGAACTCATCACAAAAGTCTACTGATTCCTGACGATGAAAACACATCTTTCTATTCGGAAACTAGTCAACAAATATCTTAACCATTAAGTCCTAAGAATATCTTCACCGTTAAGTCCTATAAATATCTTCACCGTTAAGTTGTTAATAACCCTCTCGAAATTGAATGAAGCTCTGTTAATCCGCTTGTTTTTTATTTTCTTATTTGCTCACTGAATAATTAAAGTGGAAATTGAGCCCATTATCAGGTAAAATAAACTCTAATAAAGAAAAATGGAGGAGATATTGTATCTATCCTAAATACGATATCTGTTGTAGTACCCTAGATACGATAGCTATTGTAGTATCTTAGATACGATAGATATTGTAGTATCTTAGATACGATAGATATTGTAGTATCTTAGATACGATAGATATTGTAGCATCTTAGATACGATAGATATTGTAGTATCTTAGATACGATAGCAATTGTAGTACTCTAGATACCATAGCTATTGTAGTATCCTAGATACGATAGCTATTGTAGTACTCTAGATACCATAACTATTGTAGTATCCTAGATACGATAAGACAATAGATAATTTTTCGCTCTATGTTTCAAATGAAATTTCTTTAAATTATTTAAATTATTAAAGAATGAAATTCAAGTTTAAGCATTCAATCAACTAAAAAAATGATATATATTAAGTGCTGATCCAATATATTTTAAAATATATTTCAATTCAATGTATTTTATACCTCTGAGGGATGACATATATTCACTACATTTTTTTCTATGTCTATGTATTTTTATAGTTTGTGAAGTACCCATAATACTTTCATGTTACTTTAAAATAACGGTATCCATTTTTTGTTCACTGATGGAAGTTCAATTTATGTAATAATTATAATCCCTGGTTCCGATTTTACTTTAATATTTCCAACTGAATAAAATAAAATATAATTAGTTATTGAAACCATTTAATGAACTAATATCAGAATAATTTCGTACGGACAGACAGACAGACAGAAGCCGTCCTTATCATATTATTGAATATTTACCATTTTATTACAAGAATAATATATACATATATAATGTATTATACATCTGTCTGTCTGTCTGACAGTTTCCACATTTTTTCAGTAACTGGTATAGAATATATCATGTCCAAAGTATTTATCGATATTTAAACTATTTTTCGAATTATCAACACTTGATTTACAATGAGATAGATACAATTTTTCGACATACATTCTACTATCCAGTAGAATGGGTCTCATTTTATCTGGAATTCTCTAACCTATTGTCCTACAAAAGCTATTGATTTATTTTGTACAAAATTTGAAATGGTTTGAAATCATCAGAACTATGTATAAGTTATAATGCAATAGATAGGCATTTAATTCTAATAGCGAAATACATGGACGCGTACGGAATATAAAACAAACAACTCATAAAACACAATGTGATTAAACTGGTCATGTAAATAATGTATAATTTTAGCAGTACCTATTTCATGTAATAATTAAGTTATGATGTACTCAACAGCAATAAAACTATAATAATTGCTTACGGAAAAAACTCTTCACTGGTACCTAATCAACATGAATGAAAATAGAACGTGTAAGTACACAGCATTTGTAAAATGTAGTAGGAGGTGTCCGGAAAACTGCCAGGCGGAAAACTGCCAAGCGGAAAACTGCCAGGCGGAAAACTGCCGAAGCGGAAAACTGCCAGTCACTTAATAGGAATTTATGTGTTTTTACTTTTATTATTTAGTTATAAACACATTTAAAAAACATTTTAATTTAAAAAACGGCGTCAGCCCTTCGTTAAGGGGTTAAGGGGACATTCATTTTTACAGTAATAACAATATAGATATTGGATTACTTAATATCCAAATGAAAATTATATATCAACAAAGCTACCTTATTAAGCACACAGTAAACCAAACTTTAGTACACATAAGGAAGTGACAATTACCATTTTATACTTATTTGCTATGTCACGTATATTTTAATTTCCTATATCCCTTGTTTTTAATTTCCTATATTAATGTCAGCAATATAACCTTCGGTTCAATAGCAAACATTAAATCTCGCGTACTGATTTGTGATTAATAGATAATTCGATTTTCTTATAATTAATTAATCTTAAATTATACAATAAATTAAGCGTACGTTCAATCAACAAATTTATATGTTCAATATTTATTATATTTACATTTTTATTCTCCATGTCAATAGCACAACTCCTTCATTTTTACAATATTCCTTTATATGTAACAAGTATTATTAATTAATGTACAATCCAATTCGATCGAGTGAAATTGTCAGAGATTTAGGTACTATTGGTAGGTAATAGCAGTTTATTAATCATATGTTGTGTTGCAAATTCTAAATATTTCACAAACATATATCGAAGTTGTTTTATAATGAGTACAAGCGAATATTAAGCTTGAAGGCTTGTTCAATTCTCAAATTATAAAAAAAAATTATACAGTTAGCGCGTTATGAACTGATAATTTAAAGATGCGTTGTGCAAATAAAGAAATTGTTCTCTGTCCCTAATGCTAATATTTCTTTGTTTCTTCTCTTAGTATTTT
Organism: Caprella mutica; assembly: GCA_947561585.1. Taxonomy (NCBI): domain Eukaryota; kingdom Metazoa; phylum Arthropoda; class Malacostraca; order Amphipoda; family Caprellidae; genus Caprella; species Caprella mutica. The sequence continues at coordinate 12,678 of CANNZV010000910.1, forward strand.
AAACCTTTACTAAGAAATATTTCAGTTTTTAATTTTTATATAATATTTCATTTATATCTTTAATATTTATATAATTACATATTTTTATAATAAATTGTCTACATTTAACTATTATTTTTGTTTTGTATACTGAGTAAAAATGAATGTTCCTTAACTCCTTAACGTTGGGCGAACAACATTTTTATAAATTAAAATACAATTGTTGACTAAAGTCTTTAAATTGCCAGTAAATGACTGGCAGCTTCCCGCCTGGCAGTTTTCCGCTTCGGCAGTTTTCCGCCTGGCAGTCTTCCGCCTGGCAGTTTTCCGTGTACCGTAGTAGGAATATATCATTTTGTTAGAATATTACAGAGATTTAGTATATAGGTTCGTTACGGGTACCTAAAATTTGTTTAGTTATTTACTCTCATATTATTTTATTTAATTTAAAAGATATTCAGTGTTCATTTTAATAGCCTGAAAAACAACAAAAGTCTCATTAGAATAATAAAATATTCAATTTTTAATAATCTTTTATCATATAATAACAATTCTTTCTAATTAATTATTTCTATATCTCACTTACAATAAAGCACACTAAAAGATATATATTTAAAGCAATTGGCTTCGTGCAGACTGCAGAAAGCACGTGCCTCATTTGTCTTAATTAATAGTATATATATAAATGGGTACCTACTCAATACTCTTAATTATATCGGACCGTGTGCAAATACAATTGGCCGAAGCACATTTGCCTGAACCAAGTGGTGAGCCAGTGACTATCATTTTAACTCATATTGGGAGGACGCTTTGGTTGCAACCAATTCTGGGGTCACGTGACTACTGTGTATAACATTAGGTATATGTATAGTTTTACAGGAGGTGCTGGATTTTTCATCTCAACATGTGGTTGTATAGTTACAAAAGATATTCCTGAAATATATTCAACTGCATTTTGAAGATCATTTATTTTGTCATAGAATGTTCAATTTGAATAATTTTCATCCCTCTCTTTTGTAATCATGATACCACATTGAAATAAATTCAAAATAATTAATCAATGTGTCTGAAAACCTTTAGAATTTTCCCCAATAAATTTAATACAATATGAATATAACTAATCATCACTTCAAATCACATACACCTGACGGAGAGATCTAGGCTGATTTTCCGAAAACGAATTGGCCGAAACCAAATTTGCCGAAAACTAATTCGCCGGAACGGTTCTTCCGAATACGTTTTTTCCGAATTCCAAATTGGCCGAAAACGGATTTGCCGAGATACGGATTTGCCGAAGGACAAATTTTCCGAAAGACAAATTTGTCGAAAATCAAATTTAATGTATTCAAAAATAACATTCTGTTGGACTTTGAAGTTTTCATCATTTTAACTTATGCATAAAAAAAAAACATTTCTTATATGAGTTTGACATTCAATTGCTATATAAATTTGTAGTATGTTAATTCGGTATCATTTTGCTAAATTCATATATCTAACTGTATATATTAAATATAAATATGTACATATGGCATTACTAAAAAAGTATTGATAGAAATCAATCTTTTTACCTGAAACAAATTTATTCATGCAAGAGACACTATCGTTGAAGCTAGAGGTATATTGAAAAAATATAAACATATCTAATAGTGATGTTACTCATTAATTACAAATTTATATTTTAAACGCAATAAATGGAATAAATATTAATAACGTAAGCCACAAAACACCTTCTGTATGGTATACTATTAACAACTGAATAACATGGAATATTCACAAAAATGAATAAACACGCTAGAAACACACAATCTAAAAACAACCAAACGCTCAAATGAAAGAAATGCAACATGCTCCCATAGCTGACTGATTGATTCTGACTGAATAAAGCTTGAATGTCTTTAAAATAAGAAAAGACAAAGAATCATTAGTGGTACATACAAAGATTAAAGGATCATTTAGTCTAATTAAGGGTTATGATTTCGTTGTTTCGTTTCTTTTCTGTAACTATTGAGTAATTTTACATTCTGTTTTAAATAAGTCTTTCGGTAAATTTGTCTTTCGGCGAAACTTCACTTCGGTGAATCAGTTTTCGACAAATTTGGTTTTCGGAAAATTCACATTCGGAGAATCCGGTTCGGCGAATTAGGGTTCGGCGAATTAGTTTTCGGAGAATTTAGTTTCGTAAAATTCGTTTTTTGGAAAAACAGCTGGATACCCTGACGGAGCGAGCTGTGACACACCTCCCTCCTATTGCGTAACTCTGGGCACTGAAAAAATATTGGTTGCGAGCATAGAGTTATGATAAACTACACTAGAGAGAGGAAGTGTTGCAGCGATTGCAGGACGCTAAAGCCCCGTTTACATTGACACTCACATTGGAAGCTCACATCCACGGGCAACGGGCAAGTGCACGCTCAAATAGAGTCTTGACTGTTCACATTTGAAAAGCGTTTGGCGGGCAGATTGAGACGGTGTGAGAGTTCTTAGTTGGTATTCAGATTCGATGGCGAGAATTGTAACAACAAGAAATGAAGCGATTTATAGCACCCATGGCTTACTTAATATACTTAATATATATTAAGTGAGCCATGTAGCACCAAAGCGATGGTACATGAACTTCATCTGTTTCATAAATTTCATCAGATTTTTTTCGATTCATTGACTTTATTACGCTCCCTGCGGTACTGGTTCCGTACAGTTTGAATTTCATTTTTTACTTCCTCTCCATCTCTACCTAATATTAATAACTAGTGTACTATCCCGTTAAAATAACGAGTTATTAATGGAAATTGAATTTTAAATCGATGAATTTTCGGAAAATTTTGAGTTTTATAAAAAAAAAATCTTGAGCGTAATGGATTTATATATATATAAAAACACAATGTTCTTTATTATAGGGAGGAATAATAATAGATGTTGTTCAATGTCATTATTGCTTTTTCTTTTAAATTTCTACTTTTATATGCTTTACTTGATGATTTCCCAAGGCATTCGTGAGTCCCATATAATATAATTCAATTAGCTGTTCAACAGCAGATCTACTCGTTGTCAGCCATTATGCAGGAGCTTCGATGTTTACAACCTCCCCCTGGTGCATCAATGGACTGACTGAGCCACAGTGAGTGTCACTCAGAGTGTCAAAAAGAATGGCCAAGGTGAATGTTGAAGTAAGCCTCAAGTTGCCCGCTGGTTTGCCCCTCAACTGTGCGTTTGCCCCTCGTTCCAACACTCAGAGTGTGCAAAAGAGCCTCAATGTTTCAGTTATATCATTTCTCTATTAAATTTTGTTTCAGTTATATCATTTCTCCATTAAACTGACGCTAGATTGCCAGTCACGTGACCCAAAAATAAGGATTTTATCATCCCGCAAGACGCGATATTATTTTGGCCACTGACTCACCACTTGGGTGCGAGATCCGTTTTAAGACCATCCTGGTATCACTGAACAGCTCGCTGTCTCTAGTATAATATGAAATCTCTCTGGGCTGAACAGACATTTGGCCGAAATATCTTATTCAATCTGTATCCATATTACGAAATGCAGTCTCCGGTTAATTTAATTATCATTTGAGATGTCCCGCCCAGAAATTCTTACGTTAGTGAAGCAACTACGGGACAAATTAGAAAATGACTGTCTATTTTATGAAAACGACAAAAATTAAAAAAGAATAGCCCATTTAAACTGTAAAGAACGGATAAACTCATTCCTTAACATGTATCCTCAAGTGAGCGCTTGGGACCATAGAATATTTGGGCTTTCAAAGAGCTCACATAATTGAAGCCCAATTAAGATCATGGTCATCAGATCTGGATTTTTTTTAAACGGATGTGGCTTTGATGCCACGGAATTCTCCTGTTCTGCTAATGGAAACAGAATTTTCAATGATGCTGATAGAGGTTTCACATTAGTAAAAAACAACGAACAAAGTAAGGAACAAATAACAGTCTCACTATGCGTGTCCGTTAATGGTGACTTCAATAAACTGTTTTTATATATATTCGGGCAAGAAGAAGCCGAGGTTTAATTTCACTGATGTTAAAGCCGAAGATTTATATTTGGACTAGACTCCTAATGGTTGGATCTTCAACTCCTCACTCTGCCTTAGTTCCACATGTATGTATTATGTATATTAAGTTAGCCATGCATGATCGCATTTTATTTGTTCAGAAGATACCTCACTGATTTCACATTCGTTCTTTTTATAACAGACTGATTTAATATTAAGTTATAAAATTCATAGACTGATTTAGTTTTTGTTCATATGTTCTGCAGGATTTTAATTGAATGTGACATTTTTTATCTTAATTTTAAAAGGTCAATATTATAAACATTCTGAGAAGACAAAATAGAATGACTAGTAAATTTGAACATGTATATTAAACCTTTTCAATTTCAATATATATTTTTTAAAAACGTTTAAGATGAGAGGACGTCCTAATACGGAGAATATTTCCAACATGTTTAGAAACTGTAAATAATAAACAACAACATTTAAATTAGTTATAAAAAACATGCCGATAATCTCAAAAACAACAAATGTAATTAAAATCTTTATACTAATTTCATTCCATCAATAACTCTTTCAAATAACATCAAAGAAATTAATTAATAAGTCAAAATATTGCAAAGCTGAAATATATAATTTTTCTCAACATCATCAAAGTATAATTACCATAATATTTGTTGTTAATTCCTGTTATTTTCGTTAGCAATTTAACATAACTTTTATAGCAAAGTCATTAGTTTCTAGCCTGTAAATCTTCATTGGAGCAATTCCAACTTACGAGAAGAACGTTATCGGGTAAAAATTATTCTCCAATATATTGGCTATTATTAAGAGTTTGAATTGATATTGAATATTGCGCTAGTTAGGAAGATATTCACTGAATGAGGATTAACAGAAAAAAAGAATTTAAAGTAAAAAAGAAATTAAAGAGAAAGTAGACAGTAGAAAGGATTTACATTTATAAAGGATTTACAGTAAAAAAGGATTTAGAGTAAAAAAGGATTTAAAGAAAAAGGATTTACAGTAAAAAGAATTTACAGTAAAAAGGATTTACAGTAAAAAGGATTTACATTAAAAAAGGATTTACAGTAGAAAAGGATTTAGAATAAAAAAGGATTTAAAGAAAAAGGATTTACAGTAAAGAGGATTTACAGTAAAAAGGATTTACAGTAAAAAAGGATTTAAAGTAAAAAAGGATTTACAGTAAAAGAGGATTTAGAGTAAAAAAGGATTTTGAAGAAAAAGAATTTACAGTTAAAAGGATTTACAGTAAAAAAGGATTTACAGTAAAAGAAGATTTAAAGAAAAAGGATTTACAGCAAAATGGATTTACAGTAAAAAAGATTTAAAGAAAAAAGGATTTACGGTAAAAAAAGATTTAAATAAAAAAGGATTTAAAGAAAAAAGGATTCAATGTAAAAAATAATTTAAAGTAAAAAAGGATTTAAAGGTAAAAGGATTTACGGTAAAGAAGGATTTAAATAAAAAAGGATTTACAGAATAAAGGATTTACAGTAAAAAAGGATTTACAGTAAAATAGGATTTACAGTGATAAAGGATTTACAGTAAAAAAGGATTAAAAGTGAAAAAGATTTAAAGTAAGGAAATATTAAAAGTAAAAAGGATTAGTAGTAAAAAAGGATTTACAGTAAAAATAGATTTACAGTAAAAAAGGATTTACAGTGAAAAAGGATTTACAGTAAAAAAGGATTAACAGTAAAAAAGGATTTAATTATATACGGTAAAAAAGGATTTACAGTAAAAAAGGATTTACAGTAAAAAAGGATTTACAGTAAAAATGGATTTACAGTAAAAAAGGATTTGCAGAAAAAAGGATTTTCAGTACAGAAGGATTTACAATAAAAAAGGATTTACAGTGAAAAAGGATTTAATTACAGTAAAAAATGATTTACAGTAAAAAGGATTTACAGTAAAAATGATTTACAGTAAAAATGGATTTACAGTAAAAAAGGATTTGCAGTAAAAAAGGATTTACAGTAAAAAAGATTTAAAGTAAAAAAGGATTTACAGTATATAAGGATTTAACTACAGTAAAAAATGAATTACAGTAGAAAAAGGATTTACTGTAAAAAGGATTTACAGTAAAAAGGATTTACAGTAAAAAGGATTTACAGTAAAAAGGATTTACAGTAAAAAGGATTTAGAGTAAAAAAGGATTTACAGTAAAAAAGGATTTACAGTAAGAAAGGATTTACAGTAAAATTAGTATTAACTCAGTAACATTAATATATAGTGTATAACATAGTCACAATAATGATTAGTTTTGTTACAGCATAATTAGCTCTATCGCTTTAAAATATTCAAAAAGGTACCACAGTTACAATTGCCATTCCTTATTATTAATAAAGTAATAAAATAAGTTTATTCATCACTTCAATCTGTCTCAGATATTAATATTGACAGTGCCATAGGTTTGTTTACCCGTTAACAGAGGGCGCTGTGTGCTTCCTTTGGCTGTGATTTATAGACACACACATGCTAATATAGTTATCGAGGTGGTATATGTAAGGGAGCGCGTCAAATACTATTAAGCGCGTTCAAAACGTTTTTAAGTGCGTTCAAACATGCACTATTAAGTGCATTCAAACACTATTAAGTACGTTCAAACACTACTAAATTGGTTCAAACACCATTAAGTGCATTCAAAACATGCCTATAGTTCTATCTTCTCTGTCGATGACTGAATAGAATAATAAACATCTTAGTTTTGTGCTTTGACGTAAATAATCACAGGAAAAAGAGAGCTATTGTCATTGGCTTCGACGGGAGGAATATTTAACAAGATAATAAAGAGAGTATATTAAAACAAACATAGAACGATAAAGGAAGGAACGAACAAAAAGTGGTTGATATATAGAATATTTGTGTATAATAGTGCACAATGAAAATATAGTAAAAAAAATTGAATTGTAATTTTACAGTTTTATAGAAGGTGTCACAGTGAGTGTTTACTTTAATCGTTTGAGACTCACCAGAGAATGTAGTTTACAGGAACACGTAACTGTATGAAAATACGTATCTTAATGGAGCGTTATGACATTTTTTTTTCTATATTCTATAAATAAGCCTCTACCATTTCTTATTATAAAAACAGACTACAAATAATTCAAATTAATATGGTAATGCATTTCAAAATAACTAGAAAAAATTAATTAATTTCTATTACCTATGCTGGATAACTGTATCAAAGCTAACTGAATATTAATGAATTCCACGTGTGGTTTATAAGCACATCCTTTTTAAATTACTTTATATCTTCCATGTCATTGCTTTAAATATATCTGCCTTTCTTGACTTTGTTTCTACGTAAATACCAAATATATTTTTATTTGGATATTTATTTACCTATCGGCATAGATCTCCGTAAATCATGTAAATTAAGAAATTAATTGTAATGTGGTGACGTGTGGCAACGTATAAATACAGCTAAACACACTACAGTCAACGTTTTCATTGAGAACAGACACATGCGCGAGTCGTGATTGGGTCACATCCCACCTAATCACAGCTCTTCTCTCTCTGTTGCCAATGTTTTATATACCAATGTATTTATTTACTTGAAATTTGGTACACATTAGCTTAGTATAAATACTAGCAACTTGTATAAAAAACAGTATCATAAGTTTATAAATAAGACATGTGTTTTTAAACTCATAGTCAAACCTTCCGATACATTCTGAGAGTCAAACTCATCAGGGTAGCTAAAAAGCTACTTTTAGCTACAAAAGTAGCTAAAAGTATCTGTGCTACAGAAATAAGTTACTTTAGTTTGCAAAGAATGTACTGGAAAAAAAACGAAAAGTTTTAAAGAAAAACAAAATGTAAATACACGACATGTAATAATATTATTATAGCAGGAAGGAAAACATGTTGTTTGACACTCTAGAAGTAAATTCAAAACTAGTGTGCACCAGTGCAATATGCTCTTAACCGTGTATTGTGCACTGTAACGAGCATTTGCACGAAAAGGCTTCAGTGAGAAAGTTTAATTCAATGAATATGTTGTAATATGTCAAAGTAAGTGAGATACACAAATAATGGTATATTTGGTAAAAAAAACAATTGATCTTTTCAATTTTAAATATTTTATTGAATTTTTTATGAACATAAAATAATTTTAGTTATATTTAGGATACTTAATTTTCCATTCCATTTTTCAAATGAACGACAAATAGTTTAAAACTAAATAAGCATGCAATATAAATAGCTATTTAAGCATGAAATTCAGTAATATTCAAATGAAACTCCATTGAAATTCCATATATTTAAATTCATATAATGTTTTAGATTTGAGGACAGTAATAATAATTGTACTTGTATTTGTATAATGTATATGTTCATACACATCCCAATTGTTATCACATTTCACTTTTATTAGGTACAGATGCAGAGTTTATTCTTCAATTTAAGTTGATTGATGTCGTGTACATCATATCTTAATTATCATATTAAATAACTATATTAATAAAATATGCATTTTTAATTATACATCATTAAATTAATCACATTATGAAATGTATAAACATGTCTCTTCATTAATTCACTAATTGAAGAAAAACAAATAAAGTAGCTATACATAGCTGATATTCCATCCATTTAAAGTAATTGAATGAATCATCAGCAAAATTCATTGTAGTTTCATTGAAAGTGTTTCAAACATCTCTCATTTTTAATATATATTCTTATCAGTAAATATATTATGGGATATAATTTCATCATGCAAACTGTGTCAGTTAAAAACGTAAAATATGTGAACATACTTTTCCTATTTTTACCTTCACAGAATGCGGAAAGATTATATTTTAGACGGCATTTATTTATTAATCATATTGTTATTCACTTAACTGAAAAAGTATTCAACCAAATTGCCTGAAATTTGGTGAAACAATTGGTCAATGTCCAGTGACCCTCTGGTAGAATTTTGGGAGCGACCCGATCAAAGGTCAAAGTCATGGACATTCATAACTCAAAAAGTAATGAACCATATTACATGAAACTTGGTGGGACGATCGGTCAATATACAGAAACCAATTTTTTAGATTTTGGGAGCGATCGGGTCAATGGTCAAAGATCAAGGTCAAGGCCATTTATAACTCAATAACTCAAAAAAATTCTACCAAATTGTCTGAAATTTGATGGGACGAGTGGCCAATATCCAAGAACCATCTGGTAAAACTTTGGGAGCGATCCGGACAAAGGTCAAGGTCAAAGTCATTTATAACTCAATAACTTAAAAAGTATTGGATCATATGTCGTGAAACTTTGTGGGACGATTGGTTATTATCCAGTTACCAGTTTTTTTAGATTTTGGGAGAGAACGGGTCAAAGCAGCGGCGAAGTTATGCGCTCTACTGAGTGCACGTAATCTAGTTCGTCATATTTCGAAAATCAATTTGAATTTGAACACAGTTGAATTTGTATATTTTTTCATATAACACATATTCGATTATATTAAAAATTTTATTATGTATTTACCTATTTGAATTAAATACCTTTCTATTGCTCTGTAAATTGAAATTAATAAAAATCAATAACCTCTTCGAATTTCGTATAAAATATCAATGGCATTCTGTAGGTTCATAGATTGGAGGTTTCCATATAATTTCAGTTCATTCTGCTGGATTGTTTCTGAAAATATCCTGAAAAGTATTTCGAATTAATTCTCATATATTCTATTATGGATTATTATGTGTTAGTAATTCGAAAACCAGTTTGAATTAAGGAACATAGATACGATAAATTCGACATCATTTCCTGAAAAGTTGTAAGTTCCAAGTCTCTAGGTCTAACTGTTTCAGAGTAAAGTTGCTCCAAGCTACAGACAGACAGATGTAGCGTATTCATATATAATGCCACTCGTTAAAGCATTTCGACGGGGTAATTGAACGCATATACTCCATTTCAAGTACAGGGACACATGTGTCTCAGTCTCGGTGAAAGGGTTAATAGAAATTCTGTTTATATTTCCTTATCAACTGTATTAGTAAATATTTAGTCTATCAAAATGCCTAAATAATTTTAGTAGTTATCCATTATATTTACTTTGTTAACCGATATATTTCCTTTGTTAACCACTATATTTCATTTGTTAACCACTATTTTTCATTTGTTAACCACTATATTCCCCTTGTTAACCACTACATTCCCCTTGTTAACCACTATATTCCCTTTGTTAACCACTATATTCCCCTTGTTAACCACTACATCCTCCTTGTGAACCACTATATTCCTCTTGTTAACCGCTATATTCCCCTTGTTAACCACTACATTCCCCTTGTTAACCACTATATCCCCCTTGTTAACCACTAGATTCCCCTTGTTAACCACTATATATTACCTTGTTAACCACTATATTCCCCTTGTTAACCACTATATTACCCTTGTTAACCACTATATTTCCCTTGTTAACCACTATATTCCCTTTGTTAACCACTATATTCCCCTTGTTAACCACTACATCCTCCTTGTTAACCACTATATTCCTCTTGTTAACCGCTATATTTCCCTTGTTAACCACTATATTCCCCTTGTTAACCACTATATTCCCCTTGTTAACTACTATATTCCCCTTGTTAACCACTACATTCTCCTTGTTAACCACTATATCCTCTTTGTTAACCACTATATATTCCCTTGTTAACCACTACGTCTTTTTTGCAGATGGCTTAATTACCTCTTCATTTCTAAATTGTTTCCTTAGAGACAACTCAAGATGAACATCAACAGCTGTCTGCTGTTCAGTGAGTGTTTTGTACATGTTCAATTTTGCTGTTTTAATGATAGGTAATACGCTTACAGTCAATAGAATATCAGATGCAGTTCAATTTTGCTGTTTTAATGATAGGTAATACGCTTAGAGTCAATGGAATATCAGATGCAGTTCAATGTTGCTGTTTTAATGATAGGTAATACGCTTAGAGTCAGTAGAATATCAGATGCAGTTCAATTTTGCTGTTTTAATGATAGGTAATACGCTTCGAGTCAGTAGAATATCAGATACAGTTCAATGTTGCTGTTTTAATGATAGGTAATACGCTTAGAGTCAATAGAATATCAGATACAGTTCAATGTTGCTGTTTTAATGATAGGTAATACGCTTAGAGTCAGTAGAATATCAGATGCAGTTCAATTTTGCTGTTTTAATGATAGGTAATACGATTAGAGTCAGTAGAATATCAGATGCAGTTCAATTTTGCTGTTTTAATGATAGGTAATACGCTTACAGTCAGAAGAATATCAGATGTAGTTCAATGTTGCTGTTTTAATGATAGGTAATACGCTTACAGTCAATAGAATATCAGATGCAGTTCAATTTTGCTGTTTTAATGATAGGTAATACGCTTAGAGTCAGTAGAATATCAGATGCAGTTCAATTTTGCTGTTTTAATGATAGGTAATACGCTTAGAGTCAGTAGAATATCAGATGCAGTTCAATTTTGCTGTTTTAATGATAGGTAATACGCTTAGAGTCAGTAGAATATCAGATGTAGTTCAATGTTGCTGTTTTAATGATAGGTAATACGCTTACAGTCAATAGAATATCAGATGCAGTTCAATTTTGCTGTTTTAATGATAGGTAATTCGCTTACAGTCAATAGAATATCAGATGCAGTTCAATTTTGATGTTTTAATGGTAGGTAATACGCTTAGAGTCAATAGAATATCAGATACAGTTCAATGTTGCTGTTTTAATGATAGGTAATTCGCTTACAGTCAGTAGAATATCAGATGTAGTTCAATGTTGCTGTTTTAATGATAGGTAATACGCTTACAGTCAATAGAATATCAGATGCAGTTCAATTTTGCTGTTTTAATGATAGGTAATACGCTTAGAGTCAGTAGAATATCAGATGCAGTTCAATTTTGCTGTTTTAATGATAGGTAATACGCTTAGAGTCAGTAGAATATCAGATGCAGTTCAATTTTGCTGTTTTAATGATAGGTAATACGCTTAGAGTCAGTAGAATATCAGATGTAGTTCAATGTTGCTGTTTTAATGATAGGTAATACGCTTACAGTCAATAGAATATCAGATGCAGTTCAATTTTGCTGTTTTAATGATAGGTAATTCGCTTACAGTCAATAGAATATCAGATGCAGTTCAATTTTGATGTTTCAATGGTAGGTAATACGCTTAGAGTCAATAGAATATCAGATGCAGTTCAATTTTGCTGTTTTAATGATAGGTAATACGCTTAGAGTCAGTAGAATATCAGATACAGTTCAATGTTGCTGTTTTAATGATAGGTAATACGCTTAGAGTCAATAGAATATCAGATACAGTTCAATGTTGCTGTTTTAATGATAGGTAATACGCTTAGAGTCAGTAGAATATCAGATGCAGTTCAATTTTGCTGTTTTAATGATAGATAATACGCTTAGAGTCAGTAGAATATCAGATGCAGTTCAATTTTGCTATTTTAATGATAGGTAATTCGCTTACAGTCAGTAGAATATCAGATGTAGTTCAATGTTGCTGTTTTAATGATAGGTAATACGCTTACAGTCAATAGAATATCAGATGCAGTTCAATTTTGCTGTTTTAATGATAGGTAATACGCTTAGAGTCAGTAGAATATCAGATGCAGTTCAATTTTGCTGTTTTAATGATAGGTAATACGCTTAGAGTCAGTAGAATATCAGATGCAGTTCAATTTTGCTGTTTTAATGATAGGTAATACGCTTAGAGTCAGTAGAATATCAGATGTAGTTCAATGTTGCTGTTTTAATGATAGGTAATACGCTTACAGTCAATAGAATATCAGATGCAGTTCAATTTTGCTGTTTTAATGATAGGTAATTCGCTTACAGTCAATAGAATATCAGATGCAGTTCAATTTTGCTGTTTTAATGATAGGAAATACGCTTAGAGTCAATAGAATATCAGATACAGTTCAATGTTGCTGTTTTAATGATAGGTAATACGCTTAGGGTCAGTAGAATATCAGATGCAGTTCAATTTTGCTGTTTTAATGATAGGTAATACGCTTAGAGTCAGTAGAATATCAGATGCAGTTCAATTTTGCTGTTTTAATGATAGGTAATACGCTTAGAGTCAGTAGAATATCAGATGCAGTTCAATTTTGCTGTTTTAATGATAGGTAATACGCTTAGAGTCAGTAGAATATCAGATGTAGTTCAATGTTGCTGTTTTAATGATAGGTAATACGCTTAGAGTCAGTAGAATATCAGATGTAGTTCAATGTTGCTGTTTTAATGATAGGTAATACGCTTACAGTCAATAGAATATCAGATGCAGTTCAATTTTGCTGTTTTAATGATAGGTAATTCGCTTACAGTCAATAGAATATCAGATGCAGTTCAATTTTGATGTTTTAATGGTAGGTAATACGCTTAGAGTCAATAGAATATCAGATACAGTTCAATGTTGCTGTTTTAATGATAGGTAATTCGCTTACAGTCAGTAGAATATCAGATGTAGTTCAATGTTGCTGTTTTAATGATAGGTAATACGCTTACAGTCAATAGAATATCAGATGCAGTTCAATTTTGCTGTTTTAATGATAGGTAATACGCTTAGAGTCAGTAGAATATCAGATGCAGTTCAATTTTGCTGTTTTAATGATAGGTAATACGCTTAGAGTCAGTAGAATATCAGATGCAGTTCAATTTTGCTGTTTTAATGATAGGTAATACGCTTAGAGTCAGTAGAATATCAGATGTAGTTCAATGTTGCTGTTTTAATGATAGGTAATACGTTTACAGTCAATAGAATATCAGATGCAGTTCAATTTTGCTGTTTTAATGATAGGTAATTCGCTTACAGTCAATAGAATATCAGATGCAGTTCAATTTTGATGTTTCAATGGTAGGTAATACGCTTAGAGTCAATAGAATATCAGATGCAGTTCAATTTTGCTGTTTTAATGATAGGTAATACGCTTAGAGTCAGTAGAATATCAGATACAGTTCAATGTTGCTGTTTTAATGATAGGTAATACGCTTAGAGTCAATAGAATATCAGATACAGTTCAATGTTGCTGTTTTAATGATAGGTAATACGCTTAGAGTCAGTAGAATATCAGATGCAGTTCAATTTTGCTGTTTTAATGATAGATAATACGCTTAGAGTCAGTAGAATATCAGATGCGGTTCAATTTTGCTGTTTTAATGATAGGTAATTCGCTTACAGTCAGTAGAATATCAGATGTAGTTCAATGTTGCTGTTTTAATGATAGGTAATACGCTTACAGTCAATAGAATATCAGATGCAGTTCAATTTTGCTGTTTTAATGATAGGTAATACGCTTACAGTCAATAGAATATCAGATGCAGTTCAATTTTGCTGTTTTAATGATAGGAAATACGCTTAGAGTCAATAGAATATCAGATACAGTTCAATGTTGCTGTTTTAATGATAGGTAATACGCTTAGAGTCAGTAGAATATCAGATGCAGTTCAATTTTGCTGTTTTAATGATAGGTAATACGCTTACAGTCAATAGAATATCAGATGCTGTTCAATGTTGCTGTTTTAATGATAGGTAATACGCTTAGAGTCAATAGAATATCAGATGCAGTTCAATGTTGCTGTTTTAATGATAGGAAATACGCTTAGAGTCAATAGAATATCAGATGCTGTTCAATGTTGCTGTTTTAATGATAGGTAATACGCTTAGAGTCAGTAGAATATCAGATGCAGTTGAATACTGTCTGCTTTTTGATAAGCTAATTTAGCTTGGATAGAGTACCATATTGTGTTCTGCAACCAGCCGTTTGTACGTCCAGAATAAGTGTGATTAAATGAAAGGTAATTGGATGAGTATAGTATATTAAAATATATCTAAAATTTGATAATGCAATTATTGGTTATATGTAAATTCATTTAACCCAATCAATAATTGATAACTTTAGTCCATCTTTAAATACTCTAAACTAATAAACTAATTTCAATTATCTTGCCCAGTTAATAATCATAAAGGATGAACAAATACCAAACTCATGATAAAACTCACTGCATTATTAGTGGATGCATGAAAAATACGAGGGTGGGGGAGGGGTAATTATTACCCCTCCCCCACGGTATAAATAATGTTAAGTTACACATGTCAATAGTATAAGGATTAATATATTCAGTAATAGGTGATAATATTTGCAAAAGTCAAATAATATTTTTCTTTTGAACCAACTTTCGATTGTAGCCCATAAAATTTTAATTGGGTTTGAAGATCAAACTACAGAGTATGTCTATAAGAATGCGTCTTTGAAGAATTTTTATATATCAAAAATATTTCATTGTTCACTGAAAAACATTTGTTAAATATTTGAATTTACGTAAAATAATATATTTTAATTGTTTTTAAATGTCCATCTCGACATAAAATCTAAAACAAGAGATAAAATAAATACGGTTCTAGGACAACTCGCCGCTGGACAATTCGCCGCCAGACTATTCGCTGCGGACAACTCGCTGCCAGGACATGTCGCCGCATGATTTTTATTTAACCGCTGTATACATCGTTCGCACATATTTAAAAATATTATAAATTTTAACAGAGATTTCTTTTCTTTATACTCTAGACTGACGTAAACCAGTAGTTGATAAATTTGGGTTAATTAGTTTCCTTTATTGTCATATTTTTTTCTGTTAGAATATTTCAGGTCACAAAATATTAAAGCTATTAATTCAAATTTAGTAGTGTTTAACGTCAGCTTCGAAACGAAGGGCCTTGTAGTTGACGTCAAAAGGAAATTAAATACAAGTAACAAAAAGATGAAGTCAGAAAGCAAAGTGACTTCTTGAACAAAGGTACGAATCACCAGTCGGTGACAATGTCCGTGTATGAAGAAAAGCTACTTCGTGGATCCGATCGATTACCAAGGATCGATATGAAAATGGATACAAGCATCTGTGATTGCACTCACGAATAGAAGAGGAAAATGAAGAGGTGACAGTAAATGTAAATTATCAGCTTAACTAACACAAATCTCTCAGACCTCGTAGTTAAATAACCTCTTATTGGCACTGATGTACTAGTTTTAAACTAAAGTAATTTTTACAGGTTATTAAACATAGAAGACACCTGAAATTCTTTTCTTTCCAATAGCAAATTAATTTTAGCAAGAACGAATAGAATTTTATTGTTAATTTACAACACTATATTTATAATAGTTTAGATTACAAGTTTACCAAAAAAAACATTTTATTAAACATTTTAAATGGAAAAGAAAACATCTTCAAATAGGGCTTAGAATAACTGGATAATTAATTTACAACAAACAGCTTATATTTAAAATATTTTTATATACATATAAAAATGGTGTATACGGCAGTGAAACATAAATCACATGGCGAATTGTTATGGCGGCAAATTTTGCTAGCAGCGAATTGCCTTAACGGCGAATTGCCCTTACGGCGAATTGTCCTAGCGGCTAATTGTCAGCGGTGAATTGTCCTAGCGGTGAATTGCCCTAGTGGCAGTTGTCCTGGTGGCGAGTTGTCCTCTCGGTGAATTGTCCGCGACGAATTGTCCGGCGGCGAGATGTCTCGTCACCAATAAATACTGTCAAATTCAATCCTGAAACTAGAATATTTTTAGCCCTTTTTTTCGTTCAATATCATCTAATTTCTGAAGAAGACTTAAGAAATTTAATAACCTCTAAAACTTTTAATTTGTGACATTGGATCTCTCTATATTTATTTATAACGAAGACCCGATTTAATTCACATGTGGCTCCTACGGAATTATTTATTTCAAAATGATGTATTTTTGAGATTTTAATGTATTTTAATGTATAATGTTATATAATGAATAAGGCAGTAATATTTTTTCTTTGTATATTATCTATACTCTATAGACTGTATCCTAGATAGGAGATTATTGAATATATATTGTGTTCCATGATAAGGTTTTCTGAGGCTGATTTTTATATATATATCGGTAGATAGAGAAGAAACGATGGAGTTTATTTATACCTCCTGTTGTTCATTTTATTTTGAAATTTAGGAGGAATAGTATCATTTAGGTTGCCTATAGGATCAATATGTCATTCTTTCTATTGCACACTGTATAGAATCATTAGTCAAGTTTCCTCGATGAATATGAGCGAATTTTCGCGTTCCTTCTCATTTGTTCAGTTTTTTGCTAATTAATGTCCAAAAGAATGCATCTTTTGCTAAAAGTAAGGAATGATGTCTGCGTACGGACACAATAACTGATATACAGAGTGGCCTATAAGTCACTGACCTTTTAAAAATGTTTCAAATACAGTTTACAAAAATATGCTAACAGCTGACGAAATTTGCTTTAGCAAAAGAAATTCACACGTAGATACGGTGTTTCTTGTTACTTAGTTTTGGCGATATTAATTTCGTACCCTCTTTTTTTGGACTCATACTGTCTATATTATATAATATTATCAGTTATCGGGTTAAGTGGATTTTCCCAATCTATAATTATTATAGTTGTTGCTCGATGTTATAAGAACATCTATAAAAAATGCCAAAAATATCATCTACGACGACGATAAATGACAATACGAAAATACAATCGCAATATTATTAATTTAAATTATTACATTTATTCTTCTCACAATAGAATAGATTACTAAAATAAAAATAAATACAATTAAATAATGAATGAAATAATTATTCTAAACTTCTTTCATTATCTATGATCACAATCTTCATGAAATACAGTTACAATAATTAAGATAATTTGAGTGTTCCTTAAACTGCTCATTTCTCTGTTTCAGTTATCTGTCTCGTGAATTGCTGTGTGTCACATTACCATAATGCTCTGGGCTTACAGTCTTCAATATCTGCCCACAAGAAATCTACTAATGTAAATGTGCGAGCAAATACCCAACAAGAGGATTTCAATCTGATACGTGCCACAAAAATTTATTATAAGAAGTTCAAATTGAGTAATGTTACAAATTTAAACATTCGGCATATCATTTTTAGTGAGGAAAATAATCACATTCAATCTGGTGGTGAATGGTATGAAATTCCACGTGTAAGAAAAGAAAATAAGTCAATAAGGGTTATCAAATCATTAGACCATCAAATTTATCCTAAAAGTAAACTTGGTAGCCAATTGGTAAACTCTAAGGTAGGTTTCAATCTCAAAGACAATTCTAGAGCGGAGGACAAAAGTAATGGTTATAATAATTTAATTGATAGTTATAATTTGAAGATTTCAAGCAACAGTTCATGTCTTGCGAATGAGTTCAGGTGTGCCAACTCTTCCCAATGTATCAAATCGAACCAAGTTTGTTCGGGTGTACCAGACTGCCCTGATGGTTCAGATGAAAATCTTCAGTTATGTGGTGAGTTAAATTATCTTATCTTGTTATGTGTAGGTATATCTTAATTGCATAGACTATAGATATTAGAAAAACTAATTTAATTATGTCAAAATGTTATCATAATAATCATCACCGTGGGTTAAAAAAAGGGAACTTTGCACAACGATGTGCTGAAGGCACGTATGGTTCGATCACAGCTCATTTATTGATAGTTGAGATTCCATTCTTAACCTAGATTTGTTCGTTACTATTTCAATCAATATAACTGTAGCTTTTTATTACATATTTACAATCTTAGTCTTACATAACCTTAAAAATGTGATCGATAATAATTCGACTAAATATATATTTCTAGGTTGCCTGAAGAATGAATTCAGATGTGATAGCAACTGTATTGACAAACTCATGGTGTGCGACACTGTGCAGCACTGTTCACACGGAGAGGACGAAAAAGACTGCGGTGAGTAGTGATAATTATAGCACTGTTCACACGAAGAGGACGATAAAGACTGCAGTGAGTAGTGATACTTATAGCACTGTTCACACGGAGAAGACGAGAAAGACTGCGATGAGTAATGGCACTAATTGCACTGTTCACGCGGAAAGGACGAGAAAGACTGTGGTGAGTAGTGAGACTAATAGCGCTGTTCACGCAGAGAGGACGAGAAAGACTGCGGTGAATAGTGACACTAAAAGCACTGTTCACACGGAGAGGATGAGATAGACTGTGGTGAGTAGTGAGACTAATAGCACTAGTCACACGGAGAGGACGAGAAAGAAGGTGGTGAGTAGTGTGACTAATAGCACTTTTCACACGGGGAGGACGAGAAAGACTGCAGTGAGCAGTGATACTTATAGCACTGTTCACACGGAGAGGATGTGAAAGACTGCGGTGAGTAGTGATACTAATAGCACAGTTCACACAGAGAGGACGAGAAAGGCTGCGATGAGTAGTGATACCTATAACACTGTTCACACGGAGAGGACGTGAGAGAATGCAGTAAGTAGTGATATTTATAGCACTGTTCACACAGAGAGAACGAGAAAAACTGCAAAAGTAGTGATACTAATAGCATCGTTCACACGGAGAGGACGAGAAAGACTGAGGTGAGTAGTGACATTTATAGCACTGTTCACACAGAGAGGACGAGAATGCCTGCGGTGAGTAGTGACACTAATAGCACTGTTCACACAGAGAGGACGAGAAAGACTGCGATGAATAGTGACACTAAAAGTAATGTACACACATAGAGGATGAGAAAGACTGCGAGAAGTAGTGATACTAATAGCACTGTTCACACGGAGAGGACGAGAACGACTTTGGTGAGTAGTGAGACTAATAGCACTGTTCACACGGAGATAACGAGATAGACTGCGGTGGGTAGTGATACTATTAGCACTGTTTACAGGGAAAGGACGAGGTAGACTGAAGTGAGTAGTGAGACTAATAGCACTGTTCGTTCACACGGAGATGACGAGAAGGACGGTGGTGAGTAGTGTGACTAATAGCACTGTTCACACGGAGAGGACGATAAAGACTGTGACGAGCAGTGATACTTATAGCACCATTCACACGGAGAGGACGAGGAAAACTGATGTGAGTAGTAACATCTATAGCATTGTTCACACGGAGAGGACGAGAAAGACTACGGTAAGTAGTGACTTTAATAGCAGTGTTCACACGGAGAGGACGAGAAAGACTGAGGTGAGTAGTGACACTAATAGCACTGTTTACACGGAGAGGACGAGAAAGACTGCAGTGAGTAGTGACACTGATAGCACTGTTCACATGGAGAGGACGATCTCTAGATTAAATAAAGTGAGCTTACACGACTAATTATGTCAATATAGGCTTACAATGATAGGAATGTTTTTCAATTAACTTTGTAGAATTCCGTTGTGCCAAATCATTTTAATTGTTTTTTACGCGTGTGCCATTCTTTTGACCCGACTCATATTG